>CM046341.1:19493459-19669372 GCA_025403435.1 Artocarpus heterophyllus
ATACCATTGACAAGAAGCGTATTTGAGACCATAGATGGATTTCTTCAGTTTGCAGACCACCTTCTTTGGGTTATCAAAGACAAAGTTCTTTGGCTGCACTATATATGTTTCATCATTGTCACCATTGAGAAACATAATCTTGGCATCCATCTAATGTAGCTCCAAATCAAAATAAGCCACAAGTGCCATTATGATCCTAAAAAGAGTCTTCGTTGAAACTAGAGAGAACGTCTTTATAATCAATGCCTTCTTTTTGAGTGAGACCTTTAGCAACTAGACGAGCCTCATATTTCTCAACATTGCCTTTTGAATCCCTCTTGGTCTCAAATATCCATTTGCAACTAATGGGCTTTGTAACTTTAGGAAATTTGATAAGATCCTAAACGTCAATATCCTTCATGGATTTCATCTCATCATTCATGGCATCAAGTCACTTTTGAGAGTTAGAACTTTGTTTGACTTGATGGAAGTTGATTGGATCATCTTTCTCCACCCCTATGTCAACCTTATGTTCTTGGAAAAAAATGACATAGTCATCCAGAATTGCACTTCTCCTTTCTTTAGTGGATCCTCTTAGTGGCATATCCTCTTAAGGTTGTTGAGTTTGCTCTTTAGGAGCAACTTTTTTATTTTGGATAGGGAGATCCTCAACATTGTCTTGATATTCTAGATTCATATTTTGAACAATATCAAGAATTAGAGTCAGATCATTATTAATAGCAATATCAGAAAGATAAATGAATTCTCTTCAAAGACAATGATTCTAATCTTATCTCTGACTTCAAATTCAACTCCCTCAAGGAATCTCGTATTTTTCAACTCGAAAAAAGTCCGAGTCGTGGGATCATAAAACTTATAACTCCTTGATCGTTCAAAATACCTAAGAAAGTTGCAGCTTATAGTTGTTGAGTATAGTTTCTTTTCAATTGGCCTATAGGCAATGCCTCAGCTGGACAACCTCAAATGTGCAAATGCCTTTTGTTAGGCTTCTTGCATATCCATAGTTCATAAGGTGTTTTAGCTACCACTTTGCTTGGAACTCTGTTAAGGATATATGTTATAGTTTTTACTGCTTTTCCCTAGAGGGATTTTGGTAAAAAATAATAACTAATCATACTTCTTACCATGTCCTTAAGCATTCTATTTCATCTCTCAGCAATACCATTCATGCTAGGTTTCCCTGGCAATGTGTAAAAGGTCTTGGACATTGTTCACCGAAATCTGTCATATCTGCCATAGTATTCACCATCACGGTTAGATTTAATAGCTTTAATTTTTGCCAAGTTGATTTTCAACTTCAACTTTGTAGACCTTAAATACATCCAAGAATTTAGACTTCTTATGAAACAAATATAGGTACCCATGCTATGAAGAGTCATCTATAAACGTAATAAAATACTGTTGACCATTCCAAGAAGTTGTAGGAAATGGTCTGCATATATCAGTATGAATTAGTTATAAGATATCAGAACTTCTATTGGTACCTAATTTTTTTTACGTTTTTTTGTTTCCCCTTTATACATTCAACACAAACTTAGAAATCTATCAAATCAAAGGAGTCGAAAATCATGTCAGACATAAGTCTCTGAACTCTTTGTTTAGGTATATGGCCTAAACGCTTATGCCATGGTGTGGAAGAATTCCTAGTTTTTAATTTGCATTTTTGTACCACATGAACTAGTATGCACAGTTTCATTAAATGAGTCACTAGTATCCAAGAAATATAGGCTATCATGCAAGAACAAAAAATCAGTACCAATAAGATTTGAATCTTGAAAAAGACCAAATTTATTATTTCCAAATAAACAAGAATAACCACATTTGTCCAAAGTAGAAATTGAAACTAAATTCCATCTAAAAGATGGTACCATATAAGTCCATTTCAAATTCAAAAAAATAACTAGTCTTTAATAATAACCCAAATGTTCCTATAGCCTGTACTGTGATTGTTTTGCCATTGTCTACACAGATGAATCTTTTAGCATTACTTGGCTGTCGGCTCTATAGGCAACTCTACATAGACATATTTATGTGAATAGTAGCACCAGAATCTACCCACCAAGTATAATTAGGTACAAAAGCTAAATTAACTCTAGAACAAACCAAAGAGATAAGCATACCTTTCTTTAAACAGGAGTTGGTGTACTCCAGACATTCCTTCTTCATATGTTTGGCTTTCTTGCAAAAATAACAGGTAAAATCCCTATCTTGTTTCTTTTGTACTTTATGCTGTGATGTCCTAGTTGTAGCTTCTTTATGATTCCTTTTCCTTTTCTTGTCATGAGGTGTGGTTGCTAAGTGAGCGCTTTTAACCTTTCTCGTTTAAACATTTCCTCTTCTTGTATACAATAAGATACGAGCTCATTAACAGTCCATTTGTCCTTTTGGGTGTTGTAACTCACTTTGAACTTAGCATATTGTGCATGAAGAGAAATAAAAATTAAATGCACAAGCATGTCTTTAGACACCTCTAACTTTAGTGCCTTTAGATTGGAAGTAATATGAGACATCTCCATGATGTACTCCCTTGTGTTCATTTTTCCTTTATACTTTATTGAAACAAGATTAGCTAGTAGTGTACTTGTTTTAGCCTTTTTGTTTTTGGTAAAATGCTTTTCAATCTCTTTAATGAACTTCTTAGCAAATTCTTCATTAGACATTGAACCCTTAAAGGTTTTGCGGAATATAACATTTCATGATCATAAGACTCATGAGGTTCAAACGCTCCTCTTTTTCTTAGTCCATTTTAGCATTAGAGGAACTTTCAACAGTAAGAGGAGGGAGGTTATGTTTCAACCACGAGGTCAAGGTCCATGCAACTAAGAACAATCATAATGTTCTCTTCCTAATTCTTAAAGTTTGGGCCATTAAGCATGGGAATGGAATATTAGAAGATATTCTAGAAGTAGAACTAGAAACTGAATAGAGTATAAAACAAAATAACAAGCTCACAACAAATAATCATATCAAAACATAAGCATAATCATTTAATAAATACATATATGACATGACTATATAATTCACACAATAGTGGGCCTCATCAAAAGATACCTAGCACAACATTGATATTTAATCTTTGGATAGAAATGTCAACTGTAAGTGGTGCTCTAATTAAATATTGACAATTAATCCTATCATAAAATGTGCCATTCTTTAGACTAATTTATTGCTCACATGGAAAACTTAATAATCATATATTTTTACTACCACATGTATGCGTATTATTTGGCCAAACAATAACCTTCTTTTAGGCTGGACATTATTTGCATAAACGACTGACAAACAAAATAAATCAATTTACACAATAGAAGTTACTTTAGCAACATATTATGTCAATTAATTTATTTTGAAATATCATGCATATTTTACCTAAAAAATCCTAAAATATTTTTTCTTTCCAAAATTCAACGGAAACATTCAATCAATCATAGATTGTAACGCCCCCCTTAAAGACGTCACAGATGTCGTTACATTCATACATTCATACTTATTTGAGCTTTAAATATAAACAAAAGTCCAAAACTTATACGATACTTTAATAGAAAATGTAGTTAAGGAAAACATAACTAGGATCCATTCATACATATATATATATATATATTTTAAATAACATTGCTTAACTTATATTATATCATAAATTATTCAACTACACTTTAAATTAATCATAAACTTATTTTAATAAAATGGATATATCAAGTTGTAGAATCATAACTTATAAAAAACAACACATCACTTAAAAGTTACTTGTTCCCACAGTTCGGCAGGCTGAACTTAGGACTTCGGCAGGCCGGCCATGATCGACAGGCTGGAGTTCCTCAATCGGCAGGCCAGTAGAGGCTTTGCAAATCTGAGCTTAAAAACTGGTCATAGTTCGGCAGGCCGAATGTGTGATCGGTAGGCCAAACCTTCAAATATGGGTAGGCTGACCAATAATGTTCGACAGGCCGACCGAGCCAAAATTCTTGAGAAAAATTAATTTGTAAAATAGATTTAACTTTTCATAAAAATGCGGAAGATCAAAATTCTTTAAAATGATAAAATAAAATATAAAACCATAGTTCATGTATTCTTAAAACTTATCATAAAATATGTCCAAACTATAAAACTTGATTAAAAACATATAAACTTTCTTCTTGGTGTTCTTCCAGTTACAATTCATCGTGCTTTGTGCTCACACGCCTTCCCATGTCCTCCACCTAATCCATGATTTTCTTACCCTTATCTACAACATGACATAAACTTGAATAAGCTAATGCTTAGTAAGTACACATAATTCTCACAATTTAAAAACATTTCATATACATCATCATCATCATCATCATATCATAAAAGTGCCTTAAGCATATTTTCATAGCAACATATCTTTCATTACATTGACCATATTAAAACTTATTTTATTTTATCTTAAGGGCCCAAGTGTTGCACCAGAAACATCATTGTAGGCGCGCCGTCATGAGAGGAGAAGGGTAGCTAATCCCAAATCAAACATGACATCATAAAAAATCATATCATAACATTGGTGTGCAACACTTATTAGGTGATACATATATACATAATTTTCATACTTTGAAACATGTCTTCATCATACATGCATAACTTTAAATCGTAAAAATCTTTCATAAGAAATTCTTTGAAGGAAAATAACCATAAAATCATCATGAATATCATTGTGAACATAACATCAAACCTTTTAGAACACATCATGTTGCAGGTGAGAATGTACTTACCTTAAAGCTAGATATGCTTTGGTGACGACGCCGCGGTCTCAATGTGCTCGTTTCTTTGCGTGTTCATGCCATTTATCCATTTAAAAATACAATAAAATTAATACTTATTATCATAGCGTAAATCATCCATTCATATAACATTCATTCACATCACATCATATATACATTCATCTCATATAAACATAATTCATAACATGCATCCTTAAGTATAATCATCAAAACATCTCATACATTACAAACATGCAAATCTTTTGAAAACATTTTCTAACAATTAAAATACATATATTTTAATTTTAAAATTCATACCAATATCTTATTATCATACATTTCAATATCATAAAATTATTTCATCATCAATAAAATCATTTAAACATATAAAACATTTCATAAAATGAAAATCCAAAAATAACATTATTAAAACAGTCTTCTTGACCTAACCTCACAGAAATTCCATAACATAAAATACACTCATCAAAACATTACCAAACTTTGCAGTCTATATCATAACTTATACATGAACATTCTTACAAAATTTTGTGAAAAACAACATTCTTTTACCCCTTGAATAAAAATTACATTTTCAAGCATCAACGTTAAACAACAATTTATAATTTATCATAGAAACATAGAAATGACTTGAAACTTGGAGGAACATCACATAATACATACATGCATAACATATTAAAAATTCAGAACAAAATACAATACCTAGAAAAAGATATTGCAGACGAATTGAGGAGGAGAAATAATTTTCAGAAACACCAAAAGAAATGAATTCTTACCTTAAAAACTTTCTTCTCAAAACCCTTGAATTCAACCAATGAAATTTCAATTTTTCTTTCAAATATTTGCAGAGAATTTTTGAGAGAAAGAAGGATGTAATTCATGGAGAAGAGAAGAAGAAGAGAGAAAGACAAAAGAAACGTCTCAGAAATTGAGAGAGAGAAAAGTGAGGAGATGAGAGAAAAAAGAAAAAAATAACGTTAAAAATTTTTAACATAATGAGCATAACCGACGAAAAAATTTCAATACCTTCACTTATGTCAGAAATTTTTTTGACTAATCTGGACTAAATTTGCATGGAGAATGGAGAGAAAAGAGGGAAAGTCAAACAAATCATTCATCACTTACCATATTTTGCCCTCTCAAAATAGGAAACCATTTAAAATAATACCAATCAATGTGAAGTCAAACCTTTTATTTCCTTAACTAAGGAAATTAATCCATAAATATGCCAATTAATCACCCAATTAACGTTATTATCTCAGCCATAAATTTGGAAAGATTTCTGCTGACTGCTCATCAGCTGTCTTCGACCTGCCGATTCTCCTCTTCGGCCTGTCGGTTCCACCAAGTTGGGCCTGCTGATGGTTTCCATCAGCCTGCCGATCTTTGACAGACTTTTCGGCCTGCTGAACTTGAAAGTTCGGCCTGCTGAATTGTCTTTAAACTACATTCATTAATAGCATTCAAATCATCATTGCATCATAATTAAACATACATTAAAATTAACATGAACACTTGAGCACAACGATTCCATGCAGTCATCACCTATTATAGAACTTGAAATAAAAGTTAGTAACATTAAAATCATAAATCATAACATATAACATAAATTATGAATAAAATTTCCTTAACATCGCTACTAACTTAACGTGATCTATTACATAAAAATAGGTGGGTATTACAATTCTCCTCACCTTATAAAAGTTTCGTCCTCAAAACTTAGAATAATTGCGGATACAAATATCTCTTGTCATCTTCACGTTCCCATGTAGCTTCTTCAACTTGATGATATCACCATAACACCTTGACCAATGGAATTTCTTTATTCCTCAAGGTCTTGGTTTTCCGATCGAGTATCTTCATTGGCTTTTCTTCATAACTTAAGTCTTCCCGTATCTCGATCACTTGTGGCTCAATCACATGCGTAGGGTCCGGAACATACTTCTTGAGCATGGAGACATGGAATACATCGTGTTTTGCAGACATTTCTGATGGCAATTTCAACTGATAAGCCACCTTGCCTATCCGTTTAACAACTTCATAAGGATCGATAAATCTTGGACTTAGCTTGCTTTTCTTTCCAAACCTCATAACTCCTTTCATTGGTGCAACTTTCAAAAACACATATTCGCCAACGGCGAACTCTAAGGGTCTTCTTCTCTTGTCGGCATAACTCTTCTGACGGCTTTGAGCGGTCTCTATTCTTCTTCTTATCAACTTTATCATCTTGGAAGTTTCATTCACAAAATCAGTTCTTTCAGCATCGGCGCTTTCCATCAACTTCTTCTCACCAACCTTGTGCCAACATATAGGCGACTTGCATTTTTGCCCATACAGCGCTTCATAAGGTGCCATCCTAATTATCGCCTGGAAGCTGTTGTTGTAAGCAAACTCTACCAATGACAACATTTTACACCAGCTAGTCTTAAAATCGAGAGAACAAGCTCGTAGCATATCCTCTAAAATCAAGTTTGTCCTCTTCGTTTGGCCGTTTGTCCGAGGATGAAAAGCTGTACTGAAATATAGCCTGGTTCCCATTATAGTCTGTACACTCTTTCAAAACTTAGATGTGAACCTGCCATCACGATCTGAGATGATTGACTTAGGAATCCTATGAAGTCGTACAATCTCCTTAACACAGAGTTTCACTAACCGTTCCATGGAGTAAGTGATCTTGATAGGAATGAAATGCGCCGTCTTAGTCAGTCGATCCACAACTACCCAAATTGCATCATAACCGTTCATAGTTCTGGGCAAACCGGTAATGGAAATCCATTGCTATATCCTCCCACTTTCATTCCAGTATTTGGATAGACTGTACTTCACCACCATCTTTGTTGCACCTGGATGAATAGAGTAAGGAGTGTCATGAATTTCTACCAAGATCTTTCCCCTTAAGTCATCAACATTGGGAGCACATAAGCGGTCCTTGAGGTACAGAGTTTCGTCATCCGCAATACGAAACTCTTGACATTTTCCTTCTCTCATTTCTTGCTTAAACCTTACAAGACTTACATCTTCATCTTGTTTTCTTCGAATTTCATCGTACATCGTCGGAGCAAGAGAGAGTGCTGATAGCTGTCCTGCTATAAGTTTCAAACCGAAGTCTAGAATTTCATTTCTTAAAGGTAGAGACATCGCTTGCATTGACATCAACGTGGCAACTGACTTCCTACTTAGAGCATTAGCCACTCGGTTAGCTTTTCCAGGATGATAAAGGATTTCACAATCATAATCCTTCACCAACTATAGCCATCTTTGTTGTCTCATGTTCAGGTCTCTTTGCATGAAGAAGTACTTCAGACTTTGATGATTAGTGAAGATCTTACATTGGACCCCATATAAATAATGCCTCCATATCTTCAACGCAAAAACAACTGCTGCTAACTCGAGGTCATGAGTAGGATAGTTCTTTTCGTAATCCTTCAGTTGTCTTGACACATAAGCAATCACCCTTTTATTTTGCATTAGTACAGCTCCGAGGCCCATCTTAGATGCATCACTATAAATTACAAATCCATCATTCCCTTCAGGAATAGCCAATACTGGATCTATCGTTAGCCTCTTCTTCAATTCTTGAAAACTCTTCTCACATGCATCTGTCCATTCATACTTCTTTCCTTTGCGAGTCAGATTTGTAAATGGAGCTGCTATCTTGAAGAAGTCTTCTACGAATCTCCGATAATATCCTGCTAAACCCAAGAAGCTCCTTATTTCACTTGCATTCGTTGGCTGCTTCTAGTTGAGAACAACTTCTACTTTAGCAGGGTCAACCATAATCCCTTCCTTTGAAATAACATGCCCCAAGAAAAACACTTTATCAAGCCAAAACTCACATTTGGAAAACTTTGCATATAGTTGGTGTCTTCTTAAAGTCTCCAGCACAATCCTTAAATGCTCCTCATGTTCTTCTTGATTCTTTGAATAGACAAGAATATCATCGATAAATACAACAACAAATTTATCGAGGAAATCATTGAATACCCAGTTCATCAAATCCATAAAAGCAGCCGGTGCATTCGTCAGACCGAAAGGCATAACCACAAATTCATGGTGACCATACCTCGACCTGAAGGCAGTCTTGGGAATATCTACTTCTTTAATCTTCAACTGATGATATCCCGATCGTAGATCAATCTTTGAGAACACAGATGCACCCTAGAGCTGGTCAAACAAATCATCGATTCGAGGCAATAGGTACTTGTTCTTGATTGTCACCTTGTTCAGCTCTCTGTAGTCAATGCAGAGTCTTATAGTGCCATCCTTCTTCTTTACAAACAAGACTGGAGCTCCCCATGGTGAGTGACTTGGCCTGATGAATCCTTTGTCGAGTAGCTCCTCTAATTGCGTGTGAAGCTTTTTTAACTCTGTCGGGGCCATTCTGTAAGGCACTTTAGAGATTGGATCGGTGCCAGGTGCGAGCTCAATCTCGAATTCAACTTCTCTTTCTGGCGGTAGACTTGTCAGATCATCAGGAAATATATATGCATATTCATGAACTATAGGCACATCTTCAATTCTTGTCTTTTCTTCTTGACTTTTCTCTACAATGTTCGCTAGATAGCCCATGCAGCCACTTGCTATTAACTTCCTTGCTTTCATTGCAGATAGAAATATGTGGGGTTTCTTTCTGGACTCGCCAACATAAATGAACATCTGATCACCTTCAGGATGGAAGATCACCTTTCGTTTTCAGCATTCAATAGAGGCATTGTACTTTCTTAGAAAATCCATCCCAAGAATCATATCGTAATCATGCATGTCGATCACAATGAGGTCGACGAAAAGCTCCTTATCAAAAATCCATAGGGGTACTGTACGCAGACAGTGCGTAGATAATATCACTTCCCCGGAGGGTAGTGTCGTAGTGAATCCCTGTCTCATATGCTCTAAACGAACCTCTAACTTTTTAGCGTATGACATAGATACAAAAGAATGTGTGGCACCCGTATCAAAGAGAACATAAGCATTATTCGATAAACTTGTTATCTGACCTATGACCACATTGGAGGCTTTAGCAGCCACTTGTTCTTTCGTCATGGCATAGATTCGGGCATTCGTTGGTGGGGCTTCAATTCTCCCTTGACTAATAAGTGGCCCTTCAAGGGAGGCTTGCATCTGATGGAGTTGGGCTTGAGGAGGAGCTCTCTGTGGGGCATTGGCATTCATCAGCTTGGGGCAGTTCTTAACAAAGTGGTCTTCACGCCCACAAATGAAACATTGATTTGTTCCCAAGCGACATTCCCCTGGATGCTTCTTTCCACATTTGGCACATGGTTGAAACCGCCTGTTATTGTTGTTGTGCTGACTATCGTTATGTCTCTTGTTGTTTTGGCCCTGCTGATTTTGAGGATTGCCCTTCCTTTTATTATTCCTCCAGTTCTGGTTGTTGTTGTTGCTGTTGTTGTTGTTGTTGTTGTTGTTGTTGTTCCTGTGTGGAGGGCGGTTTTGATTGTTTGCATTATTGACTTGTTGGCCTGACTGAGGCTGGTTCCTTCTTAGTTTGGACAAGTGGAACTCCGCACGTTGAGCCCTCAAGACAACCTGTTCTTGAGTCCTGGGTGGACTTGCCCCATCAACAATTGCAGCAATTTCTGGCCTAAGGGCTCTGATCAGTCTTCTGACCCTTTCACTTTCATCCATAACCATTCCTGGACATAAACGGGCTAGCTGGTCAAACTTCGTCACCACATCAGTGACTGACATATCCCCCTGGCGTAGGTTCTCGAACTCCTCATAATGTTTCCTTGTAACGTTCATGTGGAAAAACTTCATGTTGAACTCATGAACGAAGTCAGCCCATGTCATTTCATCAACATTCTTGCTCATTTCATTGCCATCCCACCAAATTCTGGCCTCCATGGTGAGACAGTACGATGCACATAGAACCTTCTCGTTGTCTGTGAAATCCATGAGTCTTAAGGTGGCTTTGATTGTCTTCAACCACCCCTGTGCGACTAACGGGTCCTTTGAACCCTCAAAGTCTACTGGCTTAACTTTCTTCCATCTGACCAGAAGAGGTTCTTGATAGGCCACTCTTGGTTTAGTAGCAGGAGCTGGAACTTCATTAACTTGTGGCTGAGGAGGAGGAGGCTCATCATTGCCTCGACGGTCATCATTGCTGCCATTGGCCCTTAATTCGGCTATCTCTCTTCTTTGATCCTCCAACTGCCTTTGCAGCTCAGCAATAATAGTCATAAGCCTTTCGTTGGTTTGGGTGCGTATCTACATTCTTTTGTGACCATCCATCGTTAATTCTCCTAAAAGAATTTAGAACTTAGAAATAATCTTCTAATATGAGACAGGTTTTCACTACTAGATCATTAATCGTTCAATATCTAACCTTAATCTTATCATCATACTTGCATCAAAACATCTAACTTTATAACATACTTACCTGGAGGACTTGGATTGACGGGTGGCGATATGAATTGTAATCGAAAATTCTCTCTAATACCAAAGCCTGTAACGCCCCCCTTATGGACGTCACAGATGTCGTTACATTCATACTTATTTGAGCTTTAAACATAAACATAAGTCAAAAACTTATACGATACTTTAATAGATAATGTAGTTAAGGAAAACATAACCAGGATCCATTCATACATTTTTTTTTAAATAACATTGCTTAACTTATTCTATATCATAAATTATTCAACTATACTTTAAATTAATCATAAACTTATTTTAATAAAATGGATATATCAAGTTGTAGAATCATAACTTATAAAAAACAACACATCACTTAAAAGTTACTTGTTCCCACAGTTCGGCAGGCCGAACTTGGGACTTCGGCAGGCCGGACATGATCGGCAGGCTGGAGTTCCTCAATCGGCAGGCCAGTAGAGGCTTTGCAAATCTGAGCTTAAAAACTGGTCATAGTTCGGTAGGCCGAATGTGTGATCGGTAGGCCAAACCTTCAAATATGGGTAGGCCGACCAATGATGTTCAACAGGCCGACCGAGCAAAAATTCTTGAGAAAACTTAATTTGTAAAATAGATTTAACTTTAATAAAAATGCGGAAGATCAAAATTCTTTAAAATGATAAAATAAAATATAAAACCATAGTTCATGTATTCTTAAAACTTATCATAAAATATGTCCAAACTATAAAACTTGATTAAAAACATATAAACTTTCTTCTTGGCGTTCTTCCGGTTACAATTCATCGTGCTTTGTGCTCACACGCCTTCCCATGTCCTTCGCCTAATCCATGATTTTCTTACCCTTATCTACAACATGACATAAACTTGAATAAGCTAATGCCTAGTAAGTACACATAATTCTCACAATTTAAAAACATTTCATATACATCATCATCATCATCATCATATCATAAAAGTACCTTAAGCACATTTTCATAGAAACATATCTTTCATTACATTGACCATATTAAAACTTATTTCATTTTATCTTAAGGGCCCAAGTGTTGCACCAGAAACATCATTGTAGGCACGCCGTCATGAGAGGAGAAGGGTAGCTAATCCCAAATCAAACATGACATCATAAAATATCATATCATAACATTGGTGTGGAACACTTATTAGGTGATACATATATACATAATTTTCATACTTTGAAACATGTCTTCATCATACATGCATAACTTTAAATCGTAAAAATCTTTCATAAGAAATTCTTTGAAGGAAAATAACGATAAAATCATCATGAATATCATTATGAACATAACATCAAACCTTTTAGAACACATCATGTTGCAGGTGAGAATGTACTTACCTTAAAGCTAGCTTACATAACCTTAATATGCTTTGGTGACGACGCCGCGGTCTCGATGTGCTCGTTCCTTTGCGTGTTCATGCCATTTATCCATTTAAAAATACAATAAAATTAATACTTATTATCATAGCGTAAATCATCCATTCATATAACATTCATTCACATCACGTCATATATACATTCATCTCATATAAACATAATTCATGACATGCATCCTTAAGTATAATCATCAAAACATCTCATACATTACAAACATGAAAATCTTTTGAAAACATTTTCTAACAATTAAAATACATATATTTTAATTTTAAAATTCATACCAATATCTTATTATCATACATTTCAATATCATAAAATTATTTCATCATCAATAAAATCATTTAAACATATAAAACATTTCATAAAACCAAAATCCAAAAATAACATTATTAAAACAGTTTTCTTGACCTAACCTCACAGAAATTCCATAACATAAAATACACTCATCAAAACATTACCAAACTTTGCAGTCTATATCATAACTTATACATGAACATTCTTACCAAATTTCATGAAAAACAACATTCATTTACCCCTTGAATAAAAATTACATTTTCATGCATCAAAGTTAAACAACAATATTTTACTGTGAGGGGTAGAAGATAGAAAATTCATAATTTATCATAGAAACATCGAAATGACTTGAAACTTGGAGGAACATCACATAATACATACATGCATAACATATAAAAAATTCAGAACAAAATACAATACCTAGAGAAAGATATTGTAGATGAATTGCAGAGGAGAAATACTTTTCAGAAACACCAAAAGAAATGAATTCTTACCTTAAAAACTTTCTTCTCAAAACCCTTGAATTCAACCAACGAAATTTCAATTTTTCTTTCAAATATTTGCAGAGAATTTTTGAGAGAAAGAATGATGTAATTCATGGAGAAGAGAAGAAGAAGAGAGAAAGACAAAAGAAACGTCTCAGAAATTGGGAGAGAGAAGAGTGAAGAGATGAGAGAAAAATGAAAAAAAGAACGTTAAAATTTTTTAACGTAATGAACATAACCGACGAAAAAACTTCAATACCTTCACTTATGTCAGAAATTTTTCTGACTAATCTGGACTAAATTTGCGTGGAGAATGGAGAGAAAAGAGGGAAAGTCAAACAAATCATTCATCACTTACCATGTTTTGCCCTCTCAAAATAGGAAACCATTTAAAATAATACCAATCAATGCGAAGTCAAACCTTTTATTTCCTTAACTATGGAAATTAATCGATAAATATGCCAATTAATAACCCAATTAACGTAATTATCTCAGCCATAAATTTGGAGAGATTTCTGCTGACTGCTCGTCAGCTGTCTTCGGCCTACTGGTTCCACCAAGTTCGGCCTGCCGATGGTTTCCATCGGCCTGCCGATCTTTGGCAGACTTTTCGGCCTACTGAATTGTCTTTAAAATACCATTCATTAATAACATTCAAATCATCATTGCATCATAATTAAACATACATTAAAATTAACATGAACACTTGAGCACAACGATTCCATGCGGTCATCACCTATCATAGAACTTGAAATAAAAGTTAGTAACATTAAAATCATAAATCATAACATATAACATAAATTATTAATAAAATTTCCTTAATATCGCTACTAACTTAACGTGATCCGTTACATAAAAATAGGTGGGTGTTACATAGATCATATGCGAATATATTCAACATTTAACTGTTTATACAAATCTTTTATATTACGTGTATATTATAAACCAATTCCCATACAAGGAACGGCTAGATGCGAAACTGGCGTGGATAATATATGTCATATCACATACAACCGCAACCAGAGTAAATTTTAAGAACCGAAACCAAATTCTACCGATATGTGCATGTTTTGTTGCAGGTTTGGAGCCAAATCAAGTCAACACTCAGCAAAAAGGAAGAAAAAAGGAGAGAAGGCAGATTCAAGATGCCGCGACGCTAGAATTGGGCGTCGTAGTGCCTGTTGGACAACAGCGCTGCCAAGAGAGTGCCAGCGTGGCACCGCGATGCTGGTTCAAAAGCGCCTAGGTGCTGGGCATTGACCGCTGTGGCGCTGGTAGAATAGCGCCACAGCGTCGCAACGCTTACGGGATTTCATCCCAAAAAGGAAAAACTACTAGGGTTTTCTCATTAGTTGCTATTTTTCCTCTTCTTTGGTGTATAAATAGACATAAGGTGGCTAGGGTTGAGAGAGTGTGGCATTATTTTGTGTGAGGCATATTTTGTGACAGCTCTATTGTTGAGAGAGAAAAATTCCCACAGGATGCTAGGTAGAAGAGAGATTTTGATAAACACAAATTGAGAGTGTGTGAGAAATTTCTCTTGTAATCTGTAATCTTCTTCATCATAGTGAAATTGTAGTGGCAAAAATAGGACGTAGTCTCAAATTTGGACGAACCTGTATAAAATTTGGTGTCTCTCTTTTCTTCTTTTCTCTAATTTCTTTTCTGCAATTATTCGTTCTTGCGGTCCTTGGAATTAGAAGACGCTTAATTCCCTAACAAGTGACATCAAAGCGGAGGTTTTGATCAAGAATGATGATGGGAGAAGAAGGTTTGGCAGTCAATATCATCAAATTTGATGGTTTGGATTTTTCCTATTAGAGGATGCAAGTGGAAGACTACCTATACAGCAAGAAACTACACTTGCCCTTGGGTAATAAGCCTGAAGGCATAAATGATGAGGAGTGGAATCTCCTTGATAGATAAGTGCTAGGTTTGATTCGTTTGACCCTATCAAAGAACGCGGCCTACAACGTTGCGAAGGAGAATACTATAGCTAGGATGATGAAGGCTCTGTCAGAGATGTATGAGAAGCCCTCAGCCAACAATAAAGTACATTTCATGAAGAAGCTCTTTAATTTAAAGATGCCTGAAGGTGCCTTAGTAGTAGAGCATCTAAACAATTTCAACACCATCCTAAACCGATTGGTCTCGGTAGAGATTAAATTCGATGATGAGATCAATGCCCTAATCCTCTTGGCCTTGTTACCGAATAGTTGGGACCCATGAGGATGGCCATTACAAATTCGATTGGGAATGCAAAAATGAAGTTTGTTGATGTCAAAAACTCTATTCTGGCAGAAGAAGTTCACAGGAAGGACTCAGGTGAAGCCTCAACGTCGAACTCGGCACTTAATGTTGATAATAGGGGCAGAAAACTTGAGAGGCATTCCAACATGGGTAATGGCAAGAGAGGCAAGTCAAGAAATGGTAGGACTATGGAGTGCTGGAACTGTGGAAAGATCTGCCACTTAAAGAAGAACTGTAGGGCTCCAAGGAAGAATGAAGACAAGAGCAATGACGCCACTAACGCCGCCACTGAAGAGCCACAGGATGCCTTGCTTTTGTCTGTTGACAATTCCCTTGATTCATGGGTGATAGATTCAGGAGCGTCATTCCACACCACTGCACACCACCATGTCTTGGAGAACTACGTTGCTGGAAATCATGGTAAAGTTTATCTTACTGATGGAGAACCTTTGGATATTGTTGGCAATAGAGATGTTAGTTTGAAAATGCCTAATGGGTCTGTGTGGAAGATTCATTTGGTGAGACATGTTCCTAAACTAATGCGCAACTTGATTTCGATGGGGCAACTAGGTGATGAAGGATACAATGTAACCTTCAATTGTGGAGGTTGGAAAGTCACTAAGGGAGCTATGGTTGTTGCTTGAGGACACAAGGTTGAAACTCTCTACATTAATTCCAGTTGCAAAGATACCATTGCAATTACTGATTCTGCTACCAATACAGAGCTATGGCACTATAGGCTCAGACATATAAGTGAGAAGGGAATAAAGGTGCTTCACTACAAAGGAAAACTGCCAGGTTTGAAAACTATTGATCACAGTTTGTGTAAAGCCTACATCTTTGGCAAGTAGAACAGAGTCAGTTGCTCAACAACAGGTAGAGAGCCCAAGTCCAGGAAGTTGGTACTAGTTCACACTGATGTGTGGGGCCCTGCGATGGTGACCTCCCTTGGTGTGCTAATTACTACGTGACGTTCATTGATGACTCAAGCAGGAAGGTATGGGTTTACTTTCTGAAAAACAAATATGATGTCTTTGATGCTTTCAAGAGATGGAAAGCCATGGTGAGAACGAGACAGATTTGAAGGTGAAGTGCTTGCAGTATGACAATGGGGGAGAATATTTAGATAATGACTTTAGGTGGTACTCTGCTAAGAATGGAATAAAAATGAAGAAAACCATTCTAGGGAAACTACAATAGAACGGGGTAGCTAAAAGGATGAACAGAACTTTAAACGAGCGTGCCAGAAGCATGAGGTTGCATGCGGGGCTGCCAAAGTCATTTTGGGCTAAGGCAATTAACACAGCAGCTCATCTGATTAACAAAAGTCTATCCACACCATTGAAGTTCAAGCTACCGGAAGAAGTATAGAGCGGTAAAAAGGTTGACCTCTCTTACTTGAAAGTATTCGGTAGTGTTTCCTATGTTCACATTGATTCTACTGCTAGAAATAAACTTGATGCCAAGTCAAAGAAGTGTTTTCTGGTTGGCTATGGTGGACTTGAGTTTGGTTATCACCTTTGGGATGACCAAAATCAAAAGATTATCAAGAGCAAGGATGTTATCTTCAATAAAGGTGTTCTATACAAGGACAGAAACAACACTGACTCTAGGGGTTCAGGTTCTAAAGACAAGAAGCCTAAGGTGATTCCATTGAAGGATTTTCCTGAAGTGGAAGTACAAAATGCAGAAGCTGAAAATCAAGAAAATATAGCTCTAGAAGGAAACCAGAGTACTCTTGTCACTCTAGTCAGGAGGTCTAGCAGGACCATCAGACTGCCATAAAGATACTCCCGTTCTCTGTATTATATTTTGTTGACCAATAGAGGATAGCCAGAGAGCTATGATGAAGCTGTACAGGCTAAAGATTCGGTCAAGTAGGAGTTAGCCATGAGGGATCAGATGGATTCCATAATGTCCAATCAGACATGGCAATTGACAAAGTTACCACAGGGCAAAAGGGCCTTGCACAACAAGTGGGTATACCGGATAAAAGATGAATCTGATGGCAGCAAACGATATAAGGCAAGGCTAGTGGTAAAAGGCTTTCAGCAGAAAGAAGACATCGACTTCAATGAGATTTTTTCTTTGATGGTGAAACTAACCACAATCAGGATGGTACTTGCACTAGTGGCAAATGAGGACTTGTTCTTGGAACAGTTAGATGTCAAGACAGCTTTTCTCTTTGGAGGAGGAGATCTACATGAAGCAGCCACAAGGTTTTGAAGTACCAAGTAAGGAGAACTTGATGTGCAAACTTCAAAAGAGCTTGTATGGCCTCAAACAAGCTCCCAAGCAGTGGTACAAGAAGTTTGACGGTTTTATATACAATAATGGTTTCTTGAGGGGTCAGGGAGATCACTGTTGTTATGTGAAGAATTTTAGTGACTCCTACATCATATTGTTGCTATATGTCGATGACATGCTGATAGAAGGAGGTTGCAAACAAGACATTGACAACCTACAGAAGAAGCTATCTAAGGAGTTTGCAATCAAGGATTTGGGTGTTGCAAAACAAATCCTTGGGATGAGAATAACGAGGAACCGTAATGGTCTAAAACTATCACAGGAAGAATATGTTGAAAAGGTACTTAGCAGATTCAACATGAGTAATGCAAAGCCTGTGAGTACTCCTTTGGCCAGTCACTTCAAGTTATCAAAGGAGCAATCACTGACCATGGAGTAGGAGCGAGAGCACATGGCCAAGGTGCCTTATGCTTCAGCAATAGGTAGTCTCATGTATGCCATGGTTTGCACCAGACCAGACATTGCACATGCAGTGGGAGTTGTGAGTAGGTACATGAGCAATCCAGGTAAGCAGCATTGGGAGGCAATGAAGTGAATTCTCAGATATCTAAGAGATACTGTAGGTTTGGCATTGTGTTTCAAAAATTTAGACTTGGGATTACAGGGCTATGTAGATGCTGATATGGCTAGAGACATTGATGGCAGAAAAAGTATCATAGGTTATGCCTACACTTTGGGTGGCACAGCAGTTAGTTGGGTCTCAAACATGCAGAAGATAGTTGTAGTTTCTACAACATAAGTAGAGTATGTGGTAATGATAGAAGCGAGCAAGGAGATGATTTGATTGCAGTCGTTTCTGGAAGAGCTGGGTCATAACCAGGAAAGGAGTTTTTTACACAGTGGCAGTCAGAGCGCCATTCACTTGGCGAAAAATCCCACATTTCATGCTAGGATGAAGCATATACAATTGCAGTATCACTTCATCAGGTCAACTTTAGAAGATGGAGTGTTAAAGGTTGAAAAGATTCTTGGGAGTCAGAATCTAGCAGATATGCTCACCAAGATGGTTCCGATCGAGAAACCGAAGTTGTGCGCAACTTCAGTTGGACTTCTCCATAAGGCGTGAGAAGTTGTTGCCGCTACAGTTGGAGACATGGTGATTGATTAGTCTCCAAGTGGGAAATTTTTGCAGGTGTAGAGCCAAATCAAGTCAACACTCAGCAAAAAGAAAGAAAAAAGGAGATGAGGCAGATTCGGGGCATCACAGTGCTAGAATTGGGCACCATAGTGCCTGTTGGACAAAAAAGCAGCACCGCGGAGCACTACGGCGTTGGTTCAAAAGCGCTTAGGTGCTGGGCATTCAGCGCCACGACACTGGTAGAATAGCACCGCGGCACTGCAGAGGAGCGCCGCAGCACTCGTTTCGAGAGCCGTAGTGTCGAGGTGTAGTGTTTTGTGATTTTTTACGGATTTTAACCCAAAAAGGGGAAACTATTAGGGTTTTCTCATTAGTTTCTATTTTTCCTCTTTTTTGGTGTATAAATAGACATAAGGTGGCTAGGGTTAAAAGAGTGTGACATTATTTTGTGTGAGGTATATTTTTGTGAGATCTCCATTGTTGAGAGAGAAAAATTCCCACAGGGTGCTAGGTAGAAGAGAGATTTTGGTAAACACAAATTGAGAGTGTGTGAGAAATTTCTCTTGTAATCTGTAATCTCCTTCATCATAGTGAAATCTACAGCAGCAGAAACAAGACGTAGTCTTGAATTTTGACGAACCTATATAAAATTTGGTGTCTCTCTTTTCTTCTTTTTCCCAATTTCTTTTATGCAATTATTTGTTCTTGTGGTCCTTGGAATTAGGAAATGCCTAATTCCCCAGCATGTTTAACCAAATTCAATATATATATATATATATATATAAAACATATAACCGAAACATATAAAAAATTATACGGATCAATAATTAAATAAGGATAATTACGGTATGCTGGCATGCTGATGAAATTGATCAGGAATCAAATATGAATATCATGAAATAGAATTATTAATGTTTATATACATACATATATATATATATATACCTTGTTGATGCTTGCTATAGTCCTGCGTCGAATCAACACCACATGCGGCTGCGCACGGTATTCGGCTCTTCCCGGCTTGCCTCTGCCCGGTCGGGCATACTTGCAACAAGAGAAGGGATGCTTCAAAGGTGAGAGAAAAAGTCAGTTAGTGGACAAGGGCTTGCCGATGCTTAAGGCAGGGTTGCTCGGCAGAGGACGAGAGCTTGTTAGGTGGGAAGGAGTGTCTCCCTAGAATGCAATAAATACATCCTATTTATAGGCTATCACTTAGATCGGGTGTTAGGTGGGTTTTACCCATAACCTGGATGTCACATCAAGGCGTGTCACATCCCCCGTCGATGGATTGGCTTCCATCGGACGGTGAGTTATTTGTAGTTTGTTGGCCCGTGGTGGCAAGTAGCAGTCCACTTTGTGAATGAGAATGACCCGACCCGAGCTGGTGCATAGCCCGAGGTGGTAACCCGCCAGGGGTGCAGCTGCTGGGGCCCTAAGAAGCACCTCAGACAAAGCGTGCACTGTCATCGGGGTTAGTAGTTCACTCCCTGGAAGCTCTACTGAGCTGTTTAGCAGACCACCAAAGTTTGTCTCCTCAGCGGTGGCACCAAGCTCACCCTCAACATTAGCCCCCCAGTTCACATGGTCGGTGTTCGGCTGGGTGGACTACACCGAGTGGGTGAGGTCGATCGAAAAAAGAAGACCAAATAGCACTCCGAAGAAGGGTGAGACGAAAGGTCGCATGGATCAATTGGGGGACAAGTGTCGCTCTACGGTGGACTGCGCCGCCTGACAGGCGTAATCATCATGCCTCTTTGTTTTTTGCGCCTAGATTTTTTGCCTGAAACGGCTATAAATGGGGCCTACCTTTCTGTTAATTTCACACGACTGAAGTCAAATTTTGCACCCAAAGAGTTTTTAGCTACCGAGCTATAGTTATTTACGCGAAGATGATGGTACAATGCTAGGGCCCTACTATTTGATATTTTGAATGCTTAGTAGATGTTTCTCATATTGCAGCTAAGAACAGGAGTTAGGTATGAGGATGGAGGAGCTTAGTACGGGTGTGTGCGTGGTGGCATAAGCGAAATATCAGAGTGACACATCCTGAGTTAATGATAATTTAAACTTTTATTCAATTGTTTATAATTCTACAAATTTTAGTTTTTCAATTATTTTATGAGATTTCACAAGTTAAAGATATTTTTGTTAAGTTTAATGTTTTCGGTAATGTTTCAACTATTTTTTTATTTTTAGATAAAGTTATTTAAGCTGATTAAAAGGTCTAGTAAAAAAATATATATAAAACTATTTTCGTATTACTTTGATTATTTAAAATCTATAAAAATTTTGTTTTACCATGAATAATAGATGTTGAGACAGTAACTGTGACGTCTCGTGAGGGGACGTTACAGTTAATTGTCCATGTCAACATTGCACGAAGTGTGAACATCCCTTCTCAGTAAGCATCTTTAACTTCAACTCCATTTTCCCACAAGGTTTTTAGGTCATTGATTAACGGTGCTAAGTATACATCAATGTCATTACCTGGTTGCTGAGGACCCAAAATCAATAAAGACAACAATAAAAACTTCCGCTTCATGCACATCGTTGGAGGGAGATTGTAGTTAACAAGTATTACAAGCCAACTATTGTGCCTACTACTTATGTTACCATGAGGGTTCATTCCATCCGTCAACAAAGTGAAATGTATATTTCTTGGATCCATGCTAAAGTCAGGATGATCAACTTCAAAAGTCTTCCATTGTGGTGAATTCGTTGAGTTTCTAAGCATACCATCGTCAACCCGTTTGTCATGATGCCATATCAAATTCTTGGCATGTTCTGGGTTTTTGAATAAATGCCTCAAACGTGGTATCGGTGGAATGTACCATAACACTTTCTTTGGCATTCCATTCTTATTGTCTTTTGGCTCTTTTCCTTTCTTCCACCTTGCTTGTTGCCAAACCGGATAATAATTCTCATCCTCATACTCATTTCTATAAAGATCACAATCATTTTCATAAGCATGAATTTTCTCATACTCCATTCCCAAAGTGCTTAAAGTCTTCTTAGCCTCATACGTACTAGTTGGTAATTTATTACCCTCTTGTAGAAGCCTTCCTAAAAATTTCAAAAGCTTTGTGAGACTAGAATTTGACCACGCACCTGATGCTTTCAAATTCCATAATCCAACTAAAGCGGACAATTTGGTGAAATTGGTATACCCCTCATACACGGGTGTCTCGACATTATTCATCATTATCTTAAAATAAATCCAAACAGTGCACGAAGTGATCTTTCAAATCATTGACCATTTCAACCATATTGTCATGATCATCCGTATTATCCTCCACAATAGCTTCCTCTTCTTTACTTACTAAAGTTGGATTGAAATTAGACTCGCCATGAAAATGCCGCTTTTGACAACTACTTGTAATTCCATTTTGAAATAAATGTCCTCTAACAATTGGAATTGGATGCAATCTATGGTTTCTACGTTGAACACAAGGACACCTAATTTTATCACCATTGTCATGACTTTTGACAAAATCCAAGAACTCTTTCACATCATTCACATATTCTCTAGACAATCAAAAATCCCACATCCATTTCCTATCCATTTTGCAAGTCCTAAATCGAAATAATAAATAGTAAATAATAAATTAAAATTAAATTCACAAATTATATGCATACCCACCATATATATTCTAATCATAGAACAAAAACATTTACCCATCATAAAACAAATTACACATACCCATTATAAAACAAATATATCATTCCCATAATCCACAATACAATAATTACGGAATAAAGAACAAAATCAACAACAAATTATCAATTTTGGATTAATTAAACAACAAAATCAACAACAATTTATTAAATTGTAACAAAAACTTACAATTTTGAATGAGATTAAGGAGTGTGGAGGCGGAGAGGGACGGTGACAGCTGTTTTGGAGGGGTTTTTGTTCGTATTTGAAAGGTAAGTTTCTGATTTATGTCTAATTGTCGAGGTAGAAAAAAAGGGTTTTAAGTGAGCTACCATGATGATTTTTAGAAAAAAACGTCATGGTATGCCATTACTCTACCATGACGGTTTTTTATAAACCATTGTGGTTTGTTTAGCTTACTACGATGGTTTTTTAAAAAGCCGTCGTGGTAGACGCCATCTATACCACGATGGTTTTCATCTTGGTAGGCATAACTCGCCATGTTTTTTTTTCTTATCATGACGGTTTTTGAGAAACAGTCATTAAATAAAGGTCGTATAATCTCGAATTTGTTGTAGTGATAGGTTTGCATCTTGACAACATAATAGAATAAATGACTAGAAATGATATTATACATACATGGAATCCATTCCTTCCTATTAGAAGTTACAAAAAAATTCTCTTGAGTGATAAAGATGTAATAAGAGAGGTAAATGAAAAATAAAAGTTAGCTTTTATTATGAACTTTATGGAGGACTGACATATATATGTAATAATTATATTAATGGACTACTTGATATTTTCGTTGAGTAATTATTGTTATAATTTCAAGAGTGTAGTTTCAGTTTTTAGTAGAGTAACAGTAAAACTAATAATTTGGTACATTGACAGAAGAGTTTAATTATTGTCCAATTTATTAGAGCTTGAATTTAGATCAATAAGTCCCAAATTCCAACTCTATACACACTGCATTAAGAGCAAAGCAACAAATATTATTTACTTTAGAATTATTAATATCTAAATTAGTTATTTCACACTAGAGATATTAATGTGACAGTCAAATGTTCTCTATGTCTCGGCCTTATGTCTCGGTTAGCCATTAGTGCTCTAGTCTTGCAGAGGGGGCAGTGCCTAGGGGTGTTTTACTAACAAAGAGGTTTTGATTAGAAAGGAATACAATGATGGTGTGGGGACTGCTTGGCAGGATAGGGAGGCTCATGATGGGGTACTAGAGCAAGTTGGCAGATTGGCAGGCCTAGGAGGCTAGAGGTTGGCTTTGGCTATGGCGATTATAGGATGGCATACCAGCTGGGATTTTGGCCCTTTAGAGTTCAAATTTGAGTGGTTGGGGGTGGATTAGGCTAGTGCTGGTACCAAGGAGGGAGGCTTGGTGGAGGCCAACAAAGTAAGCCATGGGAGCAGGGTGGAGAATAAGGCATAAAGGATTGCTCCCTGATGCTGTGGTGATTCTCTAGTGGGTTTTACGTCTCATTTCATAGTGGATGGTGGTTGTAGTATTCCTCTGATGCTTCCCTACATATACAGCCTCCAAGCCTCAATGGTAATTATCTTGCAGCCTATTAGACTCTCTAATGGTTGAAGTTGCTCTTTAGTTTTATCATCTTTTCTTTTCAGTGTAATTTGTTTTTTCAATATAGGTGACGATGTTTCGACCTTGTTTCTCCATGTATTTGTGTATCTTTTTTTTATTTTTTAAGTTTGGTTGTAATAAAATAAATAGTTTCTTCAGCTCTGGCCTTGGTTTGGATCATACACCCACTGGCTAGCCACATTATGTATAGTGTTCAGCGGCTAGATATAATTCTATGCCGGGTTGTATATACCTTCACCAAGATGGATTTGATTTTGGTTGATTGATGTCGTCCATCGACAGTAGTGGTTTCTTGTAACGAGTCGTTGATGAGCTCTATTTTGAGTGTCGAGTAGGCTTGTTCCTTTGGGTCTCGATGTCATATGTTATCTCTATGCTTCATCTATTTTTTTACTAGTAGATCCAGTCTTTGTCTAGGGTCCGTTGTGCTCATAGTGGATAGCCATTTGCAACTTTGCTTGTACTATTTTTGGTATGAATGAAGTTTCATTCTTTTTTTTTTAAGTTCTCTATGACTATAATATGATGTAACAAATGTTGTTACATTTAACTAAGTAATAGCTAATTAATTAGTTATATTTAATTAACATGACTACTTAAATATATTTTGAACTAATTAATTATATTAATTAATGAAATTATTTAAATATATTTTTATTTTGTGGGAGACCACACTATATCTGCACCTATATAGACACTCAATTATTTAATTAATTTATTTAAAATTATATTTATATAAATATGATTTATTTGATTTCAAAAAAATAAAAAGGGATATATATAACGAAGAGGAAGAGGGTTTGGTGAACTTCCTTTATACGGCTGATTTGGAGAACTTTTCTCCTGTGTCGACGTGTGACTCACGCATTAAAGTGGGTGGTTTTTAAAATTTTATAAAATTTAAAAATTAATAAATAAATGACTAACTGTTTACTTATAAAAAGATATACCATTAAGAGATTTTACGTAGGTAAAACTTTATATCCAGATAAAAAACTAAGAGTAGTTCTTAAAAATTTTTTTGTTATCTCATGTGTTTAATATGTAGTAGATTACAAATTCCATCCATTGGGGTGTACATTTGGCTTAAAAAACAACGGTGTTAAAAGAAAAACTAGGATATTGTGATAGGCTTCAAAAGTTTAAATCACAATATCCTATATTCTTAGTTAATTAAAATTATATACTCACTCTCTATAGACAACGTTTTGAAAATTTTTTTATTTGTCACATGTCAGTTTTTTCGTTGCGTTTTCTACCAAAATTCAAACAATGTCAGTATTGCTAAAAATTCAACCACTAATAATACCAATTATCCGGTGCAACGAATACATTATTGAGCCCCAAAGTCAACAAAACTAGAATTATCTCAAAGTTCAAAAAATAGCATTGATCTCTGAAATGCTGCACATTCCCCCTTTTCCACTAAAACTCAGTAAAGCGAAAAAATAATTGCGAAAACAAAAGAAAAAAAATATTCAAAAAAAACCAAGTGGTTATGATAAATATGTAGTCTACGTAGATATTTAGCTCTTGATTAGAACCAATTAATTTTAACTAATAAATAATGTAAAGCTCAAAATGTTGCTAATATAAAGCTCTCACATGCTATAGTATTTTAATCAAAATTGGGTCTAATTATTAGTTTTAACTACACTTTCCAAACACCCTATACATCAACATTGTTATATTTGAGTGTATATAAGTGCCATTTAATTGTGTATCAAGTTCGTTTCTTCTTCTTTGTTTTCTTTTCTAATTTTTATGAGTAAGTTCGTCTCTTTTATGAATTGATGAAGTATGTGTCTATTGACACCCTTAGTTCACTTTTCATACACACATTTTTGATAAAGTTTTTACTACCAAAGTATTCATTAAATTAAGAAATAACTTTAAAGGATTAAAGAATTTTAAAAAAATACTTATTACACACTGTTTTTTAAAAAAAAAAACTCATTACACACCCTACTTTAAAAACAATAATTCTCTCTTAAAATTTATTGTGCTCTACTTTTTTAAAGAATATGGATGGATTTCAACATGAATTTTGATGTATAAATATTGATTTTTATTCATATTTTATTGATTTTTTTAAAGAGATATATTTTTTTATTGAATTGATTTAACACTTTGCAATTATTGTTACGTTCATCCTTTTTAACCTATTCGTAGAAGAAAAAAATATATAAATCTATGTTTGGTTGCTTATTTATTGATTGAACAATATGTAGAAAAATAGAAGCACCCAAATTAGTATTTCTAGGAAAAAAAAAAAGTACAGAGTATTACGATGCCAAGATCAACAATAAGGCAGCTGTGAAAAAGAAAAAAAAGGATATAGTGTTGGTAAAAAATGATAAAAGAAACTCATTTTATCCTAAAAAATGATAAATAAGATTATTTTGTTTTAAAAAAATGACAGAGAGAGAGAAACGGTTCATTAGGAAAAATAAATAAATTTGGTTGGTGGGTGGGGAGAGAAAAAAAGAAGAAAAAAAACAATAGAATTTAAATGCAGGGACTTGCTTGGGATTTTAAAAGGGGGTGTAAGTGATAATTAAAATTTAAAATTTAATTGATGGATGATTTAACAAATAGTGTGAGAAATGTAGAATAAAAGGTGTTAATAGACACCTCTATTGATGAATATGAATTTCACTATTTCTATTTTACACAAATTCAAATTTTTTAAGTATTACAGGCAGCCACCAAGGAGGGAGCGAGGTAAGGCCCAAGATGCTCATTATGTATTTTTTAAAATTTATGATTTTATCCCTCACTTTATCTTATGTAATCCCTTCTAATTTTTTATAACTTACAACCACCTAAATTAAAATAGCTCCATCATATATTTTTTAAAATTTTTAATTTACTGTGCACTTTTCTTATTTTTTCCTATTAATTCTTTATAATTTTAAATTTTATACCAATGTTTTAAAAATTTCATCACTTATCATTTTTACTTTTAATTACAATTCAATATTCCTTTTTTTTTTTTTGCTTGCATCCATTAAAATTTCAAATAGCAAACCCAAATAAAAAAAAAAGTCATACCACTTAAGTTTATAGATTGGAAGAAAGAAACATAAAAAGAATTATAGATTAATAGAAAGGCAAAAAAGAAAAAAGATAGAAGATATTTTTTAGTCTTTATTATACTAGTCTAAAACTTTCATTCAACTCAAGCTCCTGTAAGAAAATTTTTGGCTTTGTCACTATATAGCTTATTTAACTACTTTTAAGTACTATGTATTCTGTCTTTGTAGTAGACCAAGTATCCATTAGATTTATAGTTTAAACGAAAAATTTGAAAATATAAATTTAAATTTTTATAAGAGAAAATATTACATCAAAAAGGTTTCAACCATAGTTTTGAACCAATTGGTCAAACAACGCACAACAACTACAAAGTGGACTTTCTACTCATTTTTGCTCCGACAATAGTAATATAAAAGCAGCAATTGATCGACTCTTATCCATATTACATATGTAATTATAACTTGCATTAATAGGGTGTTTGATAAGTGAGTTGTAACTGAGAGTTAAAACTCAAAGTACTATAGCATATGAAAGCTTTTCATTGTAATATATGAGTACTTTATATTGTTTGAGTTTGTAATAGCCCTCAAGCTAACTAATAAGCTCATGGAAAGTCTATATAATTAGGATAAAGAGTATTAACGTTTCATTTACATTATAAATGTTATGGTTTACTTAAAATATTCATTTCATTACAAAAGAGTTTTGAAACTGTTGTTTCACTTGTTCCTTGTTTACAACATATACAGTATTTCAAAACAAGATGTGCAATATACTATCACATCTAGAGTTAGTAATATATTTGTTTACAAAACCATAACAGAGCTGCTAAGTTTAACAAAACAAAGTTCCAAAATAAGCTTCAAAAACTGATCTAAAACATGGCATATGAACAAATCTCTGTTCGGCAACTCTAGATACTCGGTCACCCCTAACCTAATACATTCTTACCTGTATCATAAGAACTATAATGAGCTAAAAGCTCAGTAAACAGAAACTAATGCATGAACATGAACATTGAATGAGAATGTAATCAGGCATTTTCTTTTATCAGTTTTCCTTCAACAATTCTTTTTTTTTTTGGGTACCCTTGGAGTGTGGTACTTAACTGGTAATGATAGGCCATGGTTTTTGGAACCTATTCATCATTTTGGCCAATGTAGTAATAATAATAATATGAGGTTTCCATCTTGGTCTTTAGACCTCAAGTGTTTGCTGTATTTAGTCTTAGCCTTTGTGGCTTTTTTTATCTTGGTTTTTCAACCTCAAAATATTCACCACCCTTTGTTGGGTTTGTCGGTTCCACTTGTGTCCCGTGCCTACTAGATCACCAATTTAGCACCAAACCCCCATTTTAGTTAAAAAGCTCATTCTCTTTTTAGATCATATCACATGTTCTAATGTAAAATGTCACGAATCATGAATGCTTTTTAGCATTCTTTATCATTCCCAAATAATGACAATTCAATCAATACACATTAAAATACACCATGACATGGTTCTTGTAATGCATAAATAGCAGTTTCTATTTACCTTGTGTCCAATTTGCGTTGAGTGAAAAGATCAATCCTCTTAGAAGATAAGATGTGCTAAAGGCGTAGCATTATAAAATCATATACTATTTAATTTTACATAAACTAAACTCATTGATCTAGGTTATAACTTCATATTATAAGGGTTTTGTATTGAATTAAACATAAAATGGGTTGAGTATAACAATGTCAAAATACACATTTATGTCCAAGGAACATGCTATACTATTAGAAATATATTAAATATAGAGATTAGGTGTTCCATCATCTCAACAAATATATATCCATACATTCTTGGCTGCAAATTACAAATTATCAAACACATAATAATTCTTACAACTTTTTAGACAAATCAAGTTTTTAATGAATCACTAACATTTTTAAACTTTAAATATCATTGAGGGAAGGATATAGTCTTACAAAAACAACCGAATACACAAGAATCAAGCATGGTGCAATCTTGATTTTCCACTTAACCTAGTTTTGTATTTTGTTTCTATAAGTTCAAAAATAACATTCTAATTAATTCCCATCTATTTACAAGCATTCAAAATCACTTAATAAACGCTTTGAATCAATAAAAATAAAGGAAATAAACAGATTCCACAAGATTATCAATTTTGTAGAGAAACTAATTTAACTACCTTAGTTTGAGTTCAAATATGTCATAGCTTACTTTTTCCACATCTATAATCATATAGAACAGAAAATAACTTCATTTCATCATAAGAAACATAAATATAGAGGTTACCTTTTAAGGCTTGATGTTAAGGCTCTATTGGAGGTCAAAACACTTGATTTTCAAGCTCAAAATGGAAAAAACTTGGGGCTGGTTGGTATATCCCAAATTTTTATAGTCTTGTTTATGTTTTTGTGAGCTTTATGACATGGAAAATGGAGTGAAAGAAGTAGGGAGAGTGTTGGACGATTTTAGACTTGCTTACAAAAGAAAGAAGAAAAAATAAACATTCTAGTTCATTTGATCTAGTCAAAATCAGGTAACTGAAAGAAGAAGCTTGCTTGGGAGCTTATGCCATCTTTTTCTTAGGTTGACATGTGAAAAGAATGCTGAGTAAGGAAATTTAGCTAATAGCTAGCCACTTAAATCTAGTACAAGTAAGAGCAATTCAATTTGCTATAACCTAGTCAATAAACCAATCAAATTGCACCATTTTGTATACTTTCAATTCCAATCAAATTTATCTATTTCGAATATATAAGTGGGCAAAACAATTAGTTTAGAATGTATTTGAAAGGGAAAAATACTTTCCAATCAATCCATAACCGTTTAGCACACCAATCTTCCTTACCGAGAAACCGAGCTTTTCACTGCAATTAGAACTTTTTAAAGCATGTTAGATCATACATTAATAATTAAATGTCATATTTATTTAATATAAGTATGTTTATGCATGATTCAATCTTATAAATAATGAGCACTCATGCTTATAAGATATGCTTTCTATATACTTAGAAATTCAATAACGGGTGTTCGCTAAATGCATAGATATACAAGAGGCTTATTACTAGTTAATTGTGAGTTAATTAGGCATTATAGAGTTGAAACTGAGTTTGTCAAGCATCTTCTAAATGTATCATCTACACATCACTGACATAGCCAACCATATCATATGCATAGCCAGTGATCGGGAAATGTATCATCTAGCTCAAATGCGAAGCCAACGTCTTAAAAAAGTTAAAGAAATTGGAAAAATATGGCATGTAGCCTTTTCCATTAGTATTGATGAGATGTACACTCTACAAGAATAAAACTGGGTACACATTTTCAAATCTCTTAAAGTCAAGGAATGAATCGAAAATACAAATTACGTACACTACATAGTTATCCATAAAAGGATAAAAAAATATTTCAAAAATCATTATTGACTTTCCCTATCAGCCTCGCATATATCAAGCTGCCCACAGAATTTGAGACGTGCAGGTATATTCAAGTTTTGCATCAATCTTGAGAGATACAGAAGCACTAATTGTGAAGCAATGGAAGCCTTTCAGCTCCATATATATATATATATTTTTTTTCATTTGGTTCATGGACAACATTAAGGTATTTGACAAGTATGGTTAGAACCAACTTTTTAGTTATCAAATAATGTAAAGCTCTCACATGTTACAGTAAAAGCCAAAAAATACAACAGTGTAAAGCTCTCATATGTTACAGTAAAAGCCAAAACATACAACAGTATAAAGCTCTCACATGCTACAGTGTAAATTACTTAAGATTGATAATTAGAAAGTAGAAGCCCGAATTCTATGTTAGGGGCAAAAAAATACGTGTGAAGGAAAAAGTAAGAAAAACGACTACAAAAATTATAATGATTCATTCTTAATATAAGAGCTATGTTTATTTTAGATACTTCATCATGATAAAAAAAAAGTTTACAAAAAAAAAAATTACATACCACTCTGAATTCTCCATGTTTTACTCTACCCGCTCAAATCTAATCCTAAGTTAACACCCTCTTTATATATACAAGACTCGGTGAATTTTTAAAGTATAAAATCTCTAACTTATCCTTAACCTGTAATAATTTACATAAAACAATAATTTATTAAGATATTAAATTAGCCTTCATAACTTAATATTGACATCGGTCATCATAAATAAAGAAACAAAATTCTGAAATTTGATATATATGGACATGAAGTTGACGGTACAAGATTCTTCACGTGATATTTTTTTTTTGCTAGTCTTACTATATTTTTCTTTAGATAGCGATGCTTAACGGAAGGCCAACAATTATATGGATGAACATACATAAATGGCAGTCCAAAAGAGCTGCTAACATTGTCAAAAGAATCTAACACTTGGTCCGCATAAGGCATATATATATATATTTGGTTATACTTTATGGAGTTAATAGTTGAGTCGCAATAGATCTACGCAATTATTCATGTATAAGTTTAAATTGTTGTAGAATATCACTCCCTAATATTTGAAAAATCAAAGGCTAAGAATAAGACATGGAACTCACAATTTCTATTGACCATAAAATTTACTCGGACAAATATGGACCACATATTGGAGATGGAACTACTTAGAAAAACGACAATAAAAAGGACAGACAAAATTCAAATTTCCACAAAGAAAAGGTTCTCTCCAATCACATCATGAACAAAAGCCTTGAGATTCTTGTAAGATGACCCACCTTCCATGGAAACTTGTTTAGCCAAATCCCTCCATTTCTTGGCATTCATTCTCATCTCTTCTCCTCCTCCCATTACCAATTCCAAACACCTCTTTATCTCTTGAGCCCCAACAATTCCCTCCTCATTGGCCTTCACTCTGACCCCACTTTTCCACATATCCTCTATCAACTTGGCATTGGTTATTTGGTCAGTTGTTTGTGGACATGCCACAACAGGCACTCCACAAACCAAGCTCTCCAACGTTGAATTCCAGCCACAATGGCTAACAAAACACCCCAAAGCATCGTTAGACAAAACCTCCGCCTGACAACACCATGGAACTATTTTTCCAACCTTCTCTAATTCTTCTCTAAAACTCATTTGCTCTTCTTCTTCTTTCTCTCCTCCTTTGTCTTTGTTGTCGTTTTCTCTAATTACCCACAAGAAAGAACGGCCGAAATCCAACAACCCCTTTGCGATCTCCTCCATTTGTGGCCTTGACAACACCGCAATGCTCCCAAACGACACATAAATCACTGACCCTTTTGGCTTAGAGCTCAACCACTCACTAATCTTGTGATTCCGATCATCCGGATTTCGAAGATCGATAGGATTAATCAACGGTCCGACTCCTATCAAATTCAACTTGTAATTGTGACTACAAACTGCTCTCAAAGCCTCGGGCTCTAAAGCATCGAAAGTGTTGACAAGTATCCTTGGTTGAGTTTCCTGGTCAATAACGTCAAACTGCTCTTGAAAGAATTTGATGAAAGAGCCTGTCTTTGGATCTGAAACGTCCAAGAAAGTTGGAAGATCACGAACGACAAGATCAAGAGCTGAAAGCCCCGGAAATGTTAAAGAAGACGAACGGTCGTTCACCATCTTGTCCCGGATAAGATCTCCGTAGCCATGGAAGAAAAAGTAGCAAAGGTCGAACACAGTCGCCGTCTGGACCCACAAAAGCGCCACCGGAATCCCCAGCTCCGCCGCCACGTCAGCAGCCCACGTCATTGTGATCGTGTAGACAAGGCAGTTGTACGGACGTCCTTCTTTATTGGCCAACCGGACGAGGTCATGGATGGCTTCTGAGCCGCAGCGGCGGAGCTCAGAACAATAGAGGTGGAAATCCACGGGCTTCGGGCCGAACCCGTCGTCATTTCCGTCGGAGAACGGCGAAAACGACATGTCGTTTGGTGGGACGAAGTTGTTGTTTTTGGTGATCATGCGGCGGTGGGCGAGGACGGTGGTGACGAAGGTGACCTCGCAGCCAATGAGAATTAGACGCTTGGCGAGTTGCAGAGAAGGGTTCACGTGGCCTTGCGCCGGGAAGACGACGAGGAGGAAGCGGGGCTTCGCCATTGGCGGGTGTGCAGTTGTGCGAACGGTGGTGTTGGGAATGATCTGGGTTTGAGTGGTTTTGGCAAAAGTGTTTGTTGGGATTACTTGAAGTAGTGGATGTAGAAGTCTTTGGACGTTCAAAATATTTGATTTATACAATATGGATGTGGCTCGTACAAAGATAAGAGAAAACAAATGACGTTCGCCGTGACGAATTTAAGGTTAGAAGTGGGGACCCAGGATAGAAAAAAAACTCCAACTCACAGTTTAAGAGAAACTTTTCGCCGCAGCGTCGATTCTTAAAACAAAAATAAATAAATAAATTATTTTCAAATTTTACTAGTTGGTTTGAGAAATGTCCGGAACCAAAAAACAGCTTGTGTTTAAAAAATTTCAAAGTATCAAAAAATTTAAATTTTATAAAAGAAAATATAAAAACAAAATAGGTTAAAAAGTTCTTTTCTAATGGCTTAACCAATCCAATTGTTGTTTATAAAAACATAAAAATTTAAAATTGTAACGCCCCTATATGGGGGTTAACAGTTTTTAATGAGATAAAATAAAAAGAAATAATAAAAGTAAAACCTTAAAAATAAAATTTGCCCGGGACTTAAATGAAAACTCCCAACTCAAAAATAAAAATATAAACGACAAATAAACCACAGTTTTAATGTAGCACCTTAAATTTAATAATACAAACTGTTGTCATCATCATTTTAACCCTCAACACATTGTAATACAGTCACAGAAAGTAACAATTGATGCTTACATTATCATGAAGAACATTCTCAACAATTGAAGCAGTCCCAATGTAATATAGCTACATCACTTCCTCAACTATATTTCTCGTAGCCACCTCACACTTAGTGAGTCCTGAAAAGATAAAAATATAAGGGAATGAGCGACACTATGCTCAGTAGAGAAAGCCATTACTCACCTTTAGGTTTTTATCATTACCACATTAAAACCTGCATGGTTAGTAAGTTACATCATATTCCAGATTATGAGGTTTATTATGATCACATCTTATGGATACCGTAGTTAATCGTTACCAAGTGTCATAATTACACATTTATACAAATATTACCAATCATCATTGTTCCTAGGTATCCATGTTAAATTGAGTATCACTCAACTCATCGAAACCCAAATGGGCGCACTTGATCACCCTATAAACATTCCAAGGGTGTTCCGGTGAGGGGACATCAAGCCCCGAGTCCTCACCAAATCGATTCATGTACAGTGTGTTCTGGGACTTTCAACCCAAGGAAGCGTCATCGCCTTCCCCCTATTTTACCTTTTAGGGTATTCATGCCCAAGGACGTAACCGTCATCCTCTTCATGTCTCACAATTTCGCTATATTGAATCATTATTAATAGAGTTAGTTTTCCTAACCATGCTTCTCAATTTATAACATGTGTCAATTCATTATGTTCCTCGCCGTACAATACAAGACGAGTCTATGTCATAGTTTCATATGTGATACTCATATAATATTAGTTCAACATAGATATATATATTGCGGCAAAACAATCAATTTTAATTCTATAAAAACCTCACAAAAGATGAGTAATAGAATCCCTACCTTTCAAGCTTATCAACAATCTTTTAATCCTAGAATCAATTAACGTTAGCTCCATACTCCCTTGATCCTAAGGCGTGCATAAGGACAATTAAAACTAAAGCACAACATACAACTACATTCATAAATAAATCATGTGTAAACCTATCTTACTAGTATGCCATTAAAGCTTTTATATAAATCTCTTTTGAATACCACAGTAAACAATTTTTGTCTTAACACAATATAAAATGTGAACAAGTAATCTATATGTTTTAGTCCCTAATAAGATTCATCAATCACTTAGGATAATATTGGAAAGGTTGCAAGACATTAAAGAATTAGGTGGTGAGCAAAGATGGGTTCTTGGTTCAGGTTAGCAGCTGGTATACCATAACAAACTGGCAGATTTACTAGTTTCCAATACAAAAATTGAATAATTCTTAGAAAATAAAATACAACTCCGATTTAGGTTTATGATAGCTCGTTAGAAAGCCTAGGATGCTACTTTTCAAATATGCAAACCAATTCATAAAATTCATTTTAATTTAATCTTAGAATTTCAAGAAATAACCACTGCCCATAGAGGTATTACAAAGTTTAACAATATAAATTTTCTGTCTAGGGCATATACACTTAGACTTCATACATATGCTCCAAAATAGCAACAAACATATACTTAGGTTTAAGAACGCAAATTTGAATAATCCTTTAGTATAAAAGAAAATTTATAAATGAAAGACTAAATTTGTTCATAAGATTCTAACCTCGGATTATGGTTAGTTGGAAGCTTGAAATGGCTTCAAAACAGGTTCCTTTACTTCGGTATGACTGAAATTCTTGCTCAAATGGAGGTGATGGTGGCTGATTTTTATGGCTGCCTTGAAGAAGTTCTCTAAGTATTTTGCTTCAGCAAAGAAATGAGAAGAAGAGTGTGGGAACTGTGGAAGAGAAAGGAAGAAAAGATGAAGTCTTTGAAGAGAAGTGATAGAAACAATTATAGAGGAGACATGTTGAAGCATGTCACGGAGGAAATAAAGAAAATGAGGGTCAAGAGTAGTTGGAAAAGATATCCTTATGTCTCATCTAAAGACTTTAACACACATAATGCCAATATGACATTTTTGAGATTTATTAGAAGTTCTAAGGCTTTTTAGTAATCATACTAAATAAATATAGGAGAATTTTAGAAAATTTAAAAATAGATAAAAATAAATATTATAAAATAAATTTAAATGAAGCAATTTTTTTTATACACTAAAAATTAATTTAATTACCTCAATATCCGTTAGGAGAATAACGGGTGTCACAGCTCTACCCCCCTTAAAGAAATTTCATTCTCGAAATTTCAATTCTAGCAATACTAGTAAAAATTTTAATTCCATTATGATTCCAATTCCGAGTCTAAACCGTTAATGTTGTTTGTCCTCCAAATTTAAGTCATCGTATCTCCACTTATTTACTTGCATAATAAATCTTACTCCTAAATCCCTCAATGAGAGTATTTTTGACAAGTTTCAACTTATAACACCGTATAATAGTCTAAGAATCTGATCAGGCATACATATTGACCATATCATGATTCCAGTCCTTCATTGTCGATGGACTGTGATTTACAATCACATTTAAGGAGATTGCCAGAGAAATTTTATATACTTCATCTTTAGGTTCCTTTTCCTTTTTGAGTAAAGAAAAGTCAAATATATTTGATTTCATACCTCAACTAATAAACTAGAACATAATCATAAAACATATATCACAAACACTTCTATTCAAAACCATACATTAAACTTATTCATAGAGATATTAAACGGAATCTCAGAGTTGCAAATATACCTGACATATTTTTCATTAAACAGCTATCCTCATGACACAAACATTCAACCCAAATAATATACTCATATTTCATATGGAATATCCCCATAACCGACTCTGGTACTTCCACATAATATTAACAGAATATTACACATTACAAACATGATACGGATACGTTTCGAGAGTACAAGGCACTCCGTATACCAGCTATCCATATCATGCATGCTTAGAGGATACAAAAACATCGATAAACAAAAGATCGGACCTTAAGAAGGATGCGTTTCGAGAGCATCAAGTACTCCGTATCCAGCCATCCCAGCATTAGGCTCAATGAATCTAAAAGATTGAACAACGACGTACCACAAGAAACACAGAATACAAGGTAAACGGTTATTCGTAACACACGAAATACGGACACACATGCCTACATGCCATAGATAAAACCAAAAGATTACAGATGGAGATTCAAATCAATTGGCCGCTCCCGGCTTTCCCTTTCCCATTCAAGCTTGGATGTTGCAGCGTCGGATTCTGGATGTATGATTTGCATTTTATCTATCAATTCCTCAGCTGTTGAAGCAGTAACAAAGATTTGTCTCTCCGATTCTGTAGTGATGTTTTCTTCCACAGCGTAATCTAGAAATTTCAAAAGACCGTCATAAAAACCATTTACATTCAGCAGTCCCAAAGGTTTGGAATAAAAGCCCAACAATTGCCCACAAGCAACTACGAATATTTCCTCAAGAGTACCTAGACCACCAGGTAATGCTATAAAAGCATCAGAATTATAGATTATGTCTTTAAAATTTTTAGGGATACTCCTGACTCCTTCTCCCTTACCTATGGCTTCCTTATAAAGGTTTCCTTCAACTGGAATATGAGGCCAAATTCTTACAACTGTAGCGTCGCTAGACCTAGCTGCTAGTGCCATATTTTCCATCATTTTTATACTACCACCCCCATAGATTATGTTAATCTTCTTGTGTGCTAGGACTTGCCCTAAGTGATTTGCAGCTTCTAAATAAGCTTTATCTTTTCCAAGGCTGGAACCACAAAAGACACAGACATTCTTTATTTTCTTCGTGGACTGGGAGGTAGACATATTTGGTTTATAGAAGTGGTTGCTTAATGTCTGCTCCACTTAGACTTCGGGTTCTATATGAGATTTTAAAGATGAGAAATATACAAAAAGGGCTAAAGAGATAGACGAGTAGGTAATGAAAAGGTAATCCAAAGATTTAAACAAAATCTTGTGCGGATAAGAAAGTAAGATAAGGTGATTGATAGTTTACAGAAAATCTGATTCACTTTTTGAAAAAGATTAGACTCTAATTGTATAACTTTTGACAATTGAGAACAATTTGACAGAAGACCTTCTTGACACAACTGTAGACTTTTTGACAAATATACACCAAGTCTAGAAATTTAATATAAACGACAAATACTGTAGAACTTTTGAAATTTGAGACACAAATCTTGAAATATCTGGATAAGCTTTTCAAAATTCAAACATATTACTGTACCGTATGTAACATGTCTGATAAGATAATATATTTTATTATATATATATTTAAGAAAATCATAAATTAAATAAGATATTAACACTTACTGTATCAATCTAATAATCACAATTATTTCAAACACAAAAGCAAATATTCTGAGTAAAAGAAAAACACAAACTGTTGAACATCAGCTAAAACTGCTTCAAATAAGTAAAGACTAAGTAACCTTTATAGAGCGATGACTTATTCCCCATCCAGCTTTCTTATGGCTTGGCAAACAGGATCTAGAAATACCATATTCCTGAGGCGTTGTCTTTCTGTATAAAATTTAGGCCAGAGTTTAAAAATAGCTCCTTGAACATATCCACTAGGGTGATCGTGGAGAGGAGGATGGATGCTATCCAAGTTCTCCTTTGAAAGTCCATCCCTACAAAACCTTATTTTATCCTCTCTATTCGTAGACATATAACCAGGTGAAGTACATTTACCGTTACAATTTTGTCTTCCACATTTGTTACAAGCGACCACGATGGCACGGGCTCTTCTTTTCATTGCACTACGACTGGTACCCGTTCCTGGTAAATCGACATCTTGACTAAAGTCACTCGGACGGATTTTCCCCTCTATCAACATTCTCACATCACAAGGGATGCCAAAATGCATAAGAATCCACAACCGAGTAATTCTAGCCTTGTATTTCTTTCTGAGAATCTTTTGGGAGAGTGATGGGAAATACTTTCTCAGGTGTTGGTACTTTGGGTCCATGATGAGATGAAAGAAGAGTAAATAGAAAGGAAAAATTAAGATAGTAAATTGCAGAATCCTAGAATTCCTTCTTCTTTTAGAGGAAGAGAAGAATTTCTAATGAAAAAGAAGAGGATTCGCGATTTAGAGAGAAAATAACAAATTAAGAGAGAAAAAGTGAACTCGGAGAAATAAGGTCTTACGCACAGTAAACGTATATGTAAACAATAATTAAACCACTGTATATGACATGTATAGAGACCACGTGGGAGAGACAGTGTGAATCAAACTGATTTAAGATTTAAACTAGGCCCAAATGTTCTAAGTTGAAAATGGTCAGGTTGTTTCGGGCCTTAACACATTTGGAACGAGTTAAATAACAAACATAAAATTGAAAACCAATTTGTATAAATCTTAAACCCAATTTAAAGCCCACTATAGATAAAGTTAATTATGAACAACAAATCTAATTTAACGACAACAAGGATCTTCCTGAATGATCCAGCAACTCAAATAATTTTGTTTTAATCAAAACCTTATTGAACAATGCATACACCCATATGTTATTGATAATACTCAATATCTATCAATGGATTCATCATCATTACTACCAAGGGTTTAGAATGTGACTAACCTTGAAATCAATACGATTTACGTCTTTCAACGTAGATCATATCAATGAACAAAGACACTTGATGTTACTACTTAAGAACATCTACAATCCCCACAATTCTACTTATACAATATCTAATTTCCTCATATAACAAAACCGTAGGTAACCAAAAGATTCACATCTAAACATCTAAAACTTAAACATTTTATTGTAATTATCCAAAATTATTATAAGTGCCTTAAGTATTATGATTTACTTAAGGAAACTCCTATTGATCATTTTTCTATTGCATCTATATATAAAGATTCACTGATACACTTAAATACAATGTACGTAACAAAATATTCCAATTTTGAGATTCATGCATTCAAGACTTTACACAGCCTCAACAGACCAAAAGTCTAACATTTATCTCTCTCAAGATTCAATACCATGATTCCCAACTTATATCATATTCCTCAAATAAATAGAACTTTTAAGAAAAGATATTGACACTTATGTGCTCCATCGAATCCACACATAATCATTACTTAGGTTTGAATCAATTACGAAAAATTTGGCATATCTATGTCAAACTTTAAAATCAATAAATCAAGCCTTATATTTCTTATTGTTTTTCACGAGACAAAAGGCTTTTAAATCCTCTTATCTATACGAATTTCTCATCGTTTATACGAATTAGATATGCTTATAGGTCCAAATATTATACGAATCTCTCATAAGCAATCTACTTATAAACTCATTCCATATAATTATCATTCCCTCATAACTATTAATACTTTCCTTCTATATAATTATTGTACTCATATAACTATTAATATTTTCATTCTATGGCCTTTCCATGTTACATCCTTCTAGACTGTATAAATCAATGTGAAGGTTCATTTTGATGATGACAATGAAAATTCAGCTTCAAAACCATCTCAAAAATATATTTTTTAAAGTGGTGCTACACTCCCTAGGTTAACCGAACCTAGACTCTGATACCAAAAATTCTGTAACGCCCCTATATGGGGGTTAACAGTTTTTAATGAGATAAAATAAAAATAAATAATAAAAGTAAAACCTTAAAAATAAAATTTTCCCGGGACTTAAATGAAAACTCCCAACTCAAAAATAAAAATATAAACGACAAATAAACCACAGTTTTAATGTAGCACCTTAAATTTAATAATACAAACTGTTGTCATCATCATTTTAACCCTCAACACATTGTAATACAGTCACAGAAAGTAACAATTGATGCTTACATTATCATGAAGAACATTCTCAACAATTGAAGCAGTCCCAATGTAATATAGCTACATCACTTCCTCAACTATATTTCTCGTAGCCACCTCACACTTAGTGAGTCCTGAAAAGATAAAAATATAAGGGAATGAGCGACACTATGCTCAGTAGAGAAAGCCATTACTCACCTTTAGGTTTTTATCATTACCACATTAAAACCTGCATGGTTAGTAAGTTACATCATATTCCAGATTATGAGGTTTATTATGATCACATCTTATGGATACCGTAGTTAATCGTTACCAAGTGTCATAATTACACATTTATACATATATTACCAATCATCATTGTTCCTAGGTATCCATGTTAAATTGAGTATCACTCAACTCATCGAAACCCAAATGGGCGCACTTGATCACCCTATAAACATTCCAAGGGTGTTCCGGTGAGGGGACATCAAGCCCCGAGTCCTCACCAAATCGATTCATGTACAGTGTGTTCTGGGACTTTCAACCCAAGGAAGCGTCATCGCCTTCCCCCTATTTTACCTTTTAGGGTATTCATGCCCAAGGACGTAACCGTCGCCCTCTTCATGTCTCACAATTTCTCTATATTGAATCATTATTAATAGAGTTAGTTTTCCTAACCATGCTTCTCAATTTATAACATGTGTCAATTCATTATGTTCCTCGCCGTACAATACAAGACGAGTCCATGTCATAGTTTCATATGTGATACTCATATAATATTAGTTCAACATAGATATATATATTGCGGCAAAACAATCAATTTTAATTCTATAAAAACCTCACAAAAGATGAGTAATAGAATCCCTACCTTTCAAGCTTATCAACAATCTTTAATCCTGGAATCAATTAACGTTAGCTCCATACTCCCTTGATCCTAAGGCGTGCATAAGGACAATTAAAACTAAAGCACAACATACAACTACATTCATAAATAAATCATGTGTAAACCTATCTTACTATTATGCCATTAAAGCTTTTATATAAATCTCTTTTGAATACCACAGTAAACAATTTTTGTCTTAACACAATATAAAATGTGAACAAGTAATCTATATGTTTTAGTCCCTAATAAGATTCATCAATCACTTAGGATAATATTGGAAAGGTTGCAAGACATTAAAGAATTAGGTGGTGAGCAAAGATGGGTTCTTGGTTCAGGTTAGCAGCTGGTATACCATAACAAACTGGCAGATTTACTAGTTTCCAATACAAAAATTGAATAATTCTTAGAAAATAAAATACAACTCCGATTTAGGTTTATGATAGCTCGTTAGAAAGCCTAGGATGCTACTTTTCAAATATGCAAACCAATTCATAAAATTCATTTTAATTTAATCTTAGAATTTCAAGAAATAACCACTGCCCATAGAGGTATTACAAAGTTTAACAATATAAATTTTCTGTCTAGGGCATATACACTTAGACTTCATACATATGCTCCAAAATAGCAACAAACATATACTTAGGTTTAAGAACGCAAATTTGAATAATCCTTTAGTATAAAAGAAAATTTATAAATGAAAGACTAAATTTGTTCATAAGATTCTAACCTCGGATTATGGTTAGTTGGAAGCTTGAAATGGCTTCAAAACAGGTTCCTTTACTTCGGTATGACTGAAATTCTTGCTCAAATGGAGGTGATGGTGGCTGATTTTTATGGCTGCCTTGAAGAAGTTCTCTAAGTATTTTGCTTCAGCAAAGAAATGAGAAGAAGAGTGTAGGAACCGTGGAAGAGAAAGGAAGAAAAGATGAAGTCTTTGAAGAGAAGTGATAGAAACAATTATAGAGGAGACATGTTGAAGCATGTCACGGAGGAAATAAAGAAAATGAGGGTCAAGAGTAGTTGGAAAAGATATCCTTATGTCTCATCTAAAGACTTTAACACACATAATGCCAATATGACATTTTTGAGATTTATTAGAAGTTCTAAGGCTTTTTAGTAATCATACTAAATAAATATAGGAGAATTTTAGAAAATTTAAAAATAGATAAAAATAAATATTATAAAATAAATTTAAATGAAGCAATTTTTTTTATACACTAAAAATTAATTTAATTACCTCAATACCCGTTAGGAGAATAACGGGTGTCACAAAAATATTAAAAAATTTAAATTTTATAAGAGAAAACACAATAACAAAAAATGTTATCTAAGATTCTTTTTCTTTTTTTTTTTATGGTTTAAACTCATTTCTCAATATTACCAATCCAATTGTTGTTTATGATTGTAGTAATAACAAAGGAACCATTAGAATCAGCATATCAACTGGTCCAATGTCTAGAAATCAGATCCAATCTAAATAGCATAATATATGTTATTAGGAGCAAAGCTAATCAATTATTATATTTGGCTTTTCTATTACAATATGAGAAATGCTAGAGTGACTTTTTTTGTCACTCTTTTTCTCATTCTGTAAGTTCTTCTATTGCCACATGTCAATCACTTCAACCTAAAAATGAAGCATAATTATACACCATCGTTTTGTCTTTTTATTACAACACTGTTGTTGACGATGGAAAATGACAAATAATAATCCTTACAAATCACTTACGGTTCCTACAAGTAAATGTAAATAAAAGATAAAAGAAAGCGCTAAACACATAGATTTTATAGTGGTTTACTTTTAAATGAGCTACATTCACTGTATTTTCTTTATCAAGAGTTCGTACAATATATTCTAAGCTTTTGAAGAAAAAGAGAGAATTCAAATGATGGAGCTGAGATTCGAGAGGAGAAGATCCCCTTGCTCTTCCCACCTCCCTTTTAATACAACATTGTATTATCATTAAAATAATAATGATTAGAATATTGTTAATGAGAAGACAATCTTTGTGTTCTATGCCATCCCATTCCTTTTGGGCATGGTGTCTTTGCACATGGGGAGACTATGTCGAGTCCCGTGGTAGTGGCTTTAACTTTAGACGTAATACCTCTACTGTTAGTCTTCCCCACTCTTCTTTATTTTTCTTGGAATAATGGCTATAATAATGGGCTGAGAACATGAAGTTCTTTTAAACTCTACCTCATACTAGAGTGACAAGATCAATCGATTGTCTCGACTCCTAATCCCTTTTAGATTGATGGCCCAAGTTGGCTTTTCTTTAATCTCATCTTTGGGCCTTGGGTCGTCAAGATCACACATAACAGTTGGCCCCTAAGCGTGGAATGACTTAGCAAGTTGCTTCACACTTTTGGCAGCAGAGGATGTAGAGGGTCTCCTGTTGCTTAGGAGTTGAGACGTGTCCCTTAGAGTTGCTTACTAGAGAATCTTTTGACCGAAGTCATGATCGTTTGTCAATGCTCTGACTCCTCGGGCAGCCAAATAGTCACATCCATTGGGACAACTGTCATATCCCTGCATAAGGTGTCGCATTGATCTCAAGGATTTTAGTTTGGGCCGTTGGATCATTAGGGGGTTTTCCCGCCCAAGCTATAGGTCGTTGGATGGTGACCTTTGGTTGCCCTAATCCCTAACTATTAGATCAACGGTTCCCATGCTCAACAGTTTAGATCTCTCCCTCGTGATAGTACTTAAAAGTTTTGAAACCTGTTTGTTTCATTTCAATTCTCTTGATTTTTAGAAATCTCTCAGGCTCCTCAAAATATCTCTTCTCCTCTAATCTTCAAGACCAGATCCCTTTTGCGAGTCTACTGCAACTTTACGTCATTGATCACCATCACCGATCATGTAACTCGAAGATTTCAAGCAACCAAACCTTAACTTCCACCAATCAGTAAGTCTTTGAATCTCAAAGCTCTGATCACAAACTCTATATGCGTTAGTTTTTTTCTTCTATTTACTCAAATTTCTAGCTTTACTTTTCTACAAAATAGGTTAGACTTAGGGCAAGACATTAGGAGATAGAAGAAACATACCTGTTTAGGCTAAGTTTTGAGATGCTGCTATTTTATGAGATTCTGAGGCTACAATGATTAATTTTGGGGTTTTTGGAATTAAGTCAACCATTGTATTTATTGATGTTTTAGATCGATTGTTTGGCTCATACTCAGTTCTAAGCCAAACAAATATTCTTAGTTATTAGGTTGACTTCTCGATATAGAAGAATCTTTTGATATTTCTTCTCTTTTTACCAGATCATGTCGTCACTTAGTCATTCTCGAGAGGTCGAGTCTTCGTCTCAAGTCTGCCCAAATGGTGCCGAGGCCATCGAGACGTCCCACTTAAGTGACAAGGCTATCCCTTAGAATGATCCCGTCTTTATGGATATTGACAATTGACACTATTCCTTCGACAGACAGCGTCGATTAATTGGTGGACAGCATCCTTATACCAGTCTCAACCACGATACCAGGCCCTAGGAATCCTTGTTCGGTCATGATGGACCCTAGGTTCCAAAGCTCATCATCCTATGGAGTGGCCGCACCACGAGATGAACCATTGGTTGCTTGTTACATGAGATATCTTAGCCAAAAGCAGGACCATGAAATCTCACTACAAGACTCACGGTGTTCATAGGGCGTTTGCTGAGTGTAGGCGACAGATATGTTGAGTTCGTGATTACCAACAAACACCACCGCACTGATGCTACTCCACTTGGACAACTCTTTGTCTACAGAGATGTGTCACAGCCAGTCAAACCTTCCCTATTTACTCCTTCTTCAAGAAGCTTTGCTGCAAGTTTAAGACCTCACCGACGTAGTTGTCTTCCAATTTTTGGTGTATCTTCTTAGGGATGTGGATTTTATGGTATCTGCATTTCAATTTTCCCCTTCTTCTAGATGAGTTTTTGTACTGTTATTGCATCAGCCAGTCTCTATCCAAGGGCTCTTACTACACTAGGGCCTACAATCGTGCCAAGAATAAGGTCCCCCATCATCCTGGATCTCCCTACTTCCAGCCATGATTGGAAGAAGATGTTTCTCATGCTAAAAGGGGACTTCAATACTCACCCACTTGACAGTACCTAGAGAATTTCCAATAAGCCTCTGAACCCTTCCGACTTCAAGCTTTAGGTTTCCTTTTCTTCTCTTTTTTCCTTAACTTAGCTTTTTCTTGTAGAGCTTGTCGATCGCTCTATACTTTCTCGGCAAAGGTAGGATAGAGTTATACATATTGCTGCCCTTCTAGAGGAAGAGAGGCAGATTACAAACCTCCTTATGGAGAAAAAGAAAAGGAAGTCGGGGTTAAAAACAACTCTCCCTGAGCCTACTTGGGTTGCTCCCGGCTAACCCGTTTCTAGTGAGCACTTAGAGGGTAGGTCTTTATATCATTTCTTCTTGTTTAATATGCAGTTGAGCTATGTTTTTGTAATAATACTAACCATTGCTATCTTGATTTTCTATTCAGAGATGTTAAACCTCAAGCTCTCCTCTATGATTAAAAAGTCTCAAGCTCTTACGAGTGATTCTTCCTCAGAGGATGTCACCCTACCCAAAAAGCTTGGCCACTCAAAGAAGGATTCAAGTTGCTGACCTTTCAATGCCCTCCTTCTAAAAGGTAATAGGTTGATGATAGAGCGTTGTTGCCAAGGCGTCAGTGGAAGAAGTTGCTGATCGAGATCACAGACCTTCCCCTTCCTCTTTCAAAAAAGAACATTCCTCTTGTGCCCAACGGTTGAGTGAAGGGTAAAAGCTTGATCATGGGTGACCTATCCGATGACCAGGTAGGAAGTATGCTCGACCTCCCTCCTAGTCTTAGCCTCACCTTCCAAGCTATATACGAGTTCATCTTTAAGAAGGATTAGGCCACGGCTAAGAAGTCCCCTCTTCTAGAGTAGCATAAGGAGCATATTCGTAGCCAAGTCAACATGAGTATCTTCAAATTTTAGATTTTTTTGCAAGATCTTTTCTAATCTTGCCATTTATGTGCAGGCTTTGATGATGGCCCTCATCTCCTCTGGGGAGATCGAGAAATTGGTGAATGACTTGGTAGGCCCTCTCAAGGAGATTCAATCACTAAAGGCTCTCCTTCGTGAGGAGAAACAAGCGGTTGGCCGAGAAGAAGAAGAAGAACGAGGAGCTATAGAGGTTGATGTCAGATGTGGCCTGAAAGGTGGCTGAGAAGTACCAGGTATCGGAGGAGTATCTGGCTGCCCAAAAAGTGATTCTCTATTAGGCTGACGAGTAGATCGTGGAGCAAATTTGCACTGCTTATCCCAACTAGGACTTATTTTTTTGTATGCTTCTGACGCCTTGACTCCAGCTGATAATTCAACTGTTATGGAGAAAAGGAGTATTAGGGGGGTGAGAAACAAGCCTTTATATTTTTTTTTACCAACATCTGTTATAACTACATCTCTCTCTTTATCACTATAATCTATATTTACTTTCATCTCTTTTTTACACTTTTATCTTCTTTCTAATTAAACATTGAGACTATGGATCAACTAAAATCTATAAGAAGTTAACAGCTTAGTAACTTGGTGACTTATAAAAAATATACTAAGGAACGTTGTGCCTTAACTTGTATAACGATCTCCCTTAGGGTATAAGGCTTTGCCTTTTTAACCCAATTGGGCATAAGGATTTTAGAGCATAGGGCTTTTCCCTTTAAGACCCCAAATGTAATTCTATAAGGGTGTAAGAGTTTTTTAAAGGCTTTGCCTACTCAGTGGGGTTTATTCTTGTTGTGGCTTCTAACCCCAAATGTCAAATATAGAGTAATTAGTGTTTGACATTTTAATGAAGTATAGAAACCATGTCCTGTGGAGTTTCTTCTTTATATATAATAAAGATGGTAGGCTTACAATACTGATAATAGGGTCGCAAATGCTCTACATTCCAAGGATGCTTGACACATCGACCGATCATTGATTCCAGTTTGTAGGTTCCTAATCTTATGATAGCTCGAATCTTGTAAGTCCTTTCCTAACTTGTACCTAGCGTTCTAGCATTTCTTGGTTTTTTGTTTAGAGTTACCCTTCTCAAGACAAAGTCTCCAATGGCATACCTTATTTCCTTAACCCTCTTATTATAATATCTTGCCATCCTTTGTTGACAAGTGGCAAGGTGTATTTGAGACTCTATCCTCTTCTAGTAGGTCAAGCTCCGCGTCCATGAATCTAGAGTTTTCTTCTTCATTATATTCCATTACTTGACTAGTTATGGGAATTATCTCTACTGGCAGGAATGCTTCAGCACCATAAGTAAGGGAAAATAGAGTTTCACCTATAGTAATTCTGCTCGTAGTTCTATAGGCCCATACTTTAGGCAACTCCTTCGCCTATTGCCACTTAAGGTCGTCTAGGCATTTTTTCAATATGTGTTTGATGATCTTATTAACTGCCTCGACTTGCCCATTCAATTGAGGGTAGACAACAACTGAGAAGTTGTTATATATGTCGAGGTCATCATAGAATTTCCTTGTCTTAGCATTGTCAAACTGCTTACCATTGTCAGAAATAGTGAATAGGGGCTGCCAAAGTGGTAGACGATACAAGACCAGATTAGCTAATACAATTCGTCTCCGTAATTATAGTGGACACTTTGGCCTCTGCCCACTTTGCATAGTAGTCGACCACAACTATCGCAAATTTAAGCCCCCAAGGTGCTGTGATAAACAGACCAATTATATCGATTCTTATTTAGTAAAAGGCCACGGGTTCAAGATCGATATCAAATTTTCAGGGTGAGATCTTGCCACCAAGGACTAATGTTGGCACATATAACATTTACAGGCATGCTCATTGGCGTCCTTTTTCAAGGTATGCCAATAGTATTCCTGCCTTAGTGTTTTGTGGGCCAACGACTGTTCTCAAAAATTGCTTCCATATAAGCCCTCATGTATCTCTTTAAGTACTTTCGCTCCCTCATCTTTAGGGAGGCAACGGAGGAAAGGAGTAGAGTTACCATAATGGTAGAGCATCCCATTATGTTACAAGTAAAGTGCGACCTATATCAGGTCCTTTTGGTCTCTAAAGGGTCAGTAAGTATCTCTTCATTTAGTAGATATGTTACTATTGGTGTCATCTAATCGTCCACTTGGTCTATAATCGTTGTTTCCTCTACTTAGTCTTGTTGAATGGTGGGAAGTTCTAAGATTTCTACAAGGACAACCCTCAATAACTCAGAATCTTTGGAAGTGGTGAGGCAAGCTAAGGTGTGTACATTGTTGTTTTCGACACAGGGTATTTGTTTGATTTCCCAAGATTGTAACTTTGAAAGCTCTTCCTTGACTTTCCATAGATACTTAAGCATTGTCTCGTCTTTGGCTTTGTAATCATTCAAGATTTGATTTACAGTGAGTTAAGAATTGTTGTAAATTTCCAACAAGTCAGCTTTTAGATGGCGAGCAAGCCTTAGTCCTATAAGCATTTTTGACTTCATTATTTAAAGCTTTTAAGTTAAATCTGACTGCTGCCATGATTTTATGATCTTCAGGGTTTATCAGCATAACCTTTATGCATGCAACTTATTCATTTAAGGAACCATCAACATATAGTTTCCATTTCGGCCTATGTTCCTCGATCTCCTTCTCAATGCCCTTGGTCAAGCCGTGAGCTAAACCACAATGTTGGTTAGGGCTTGGTGCTTAATTGCTATTCCAAGTTTATATTTGATGTCATACTAGCTCAACTTCACCAACCATTTTACTAATCGTTCTGAGGTTTTTGATTTCTATAGCGCCTATCTTAAAGGGTAGTTTGTTAAAACTATAATCTTATAATCCAGAAAGTACCTCTTTATCTTCCTCATCGACATGACTAGGGTTAGGGCGAGCTTTTCCATTTATATATCATCTCCACGCTGAGTAGGCACTTGCTCACATAGTATACTGGTAGTTGAGATTTTCTTTCTTCTCTGATGACAATAAAGCTCAAAGCATAAGGTGAGACAACCAAATGAATCTATGATGTTTCCCCTAGTAGAGCTTTAGAAACCAAAGGGGGTTCCCCAAGATATTCTTTCAGGTGTCTAAAAGCCATGTTGCATTCCTCTGTCCATTCAAACGCTTTCCTTCCTCTTAGGCCGTCAAAGAACGGCACGTATTTGTCGGTTGCTCTTGAGATAAAGCGGTTTGTTGCTGCAACACACTCTTTAAGTTTTTGTACCTCTTTGGGCTTTTGTGGAACCTCCATATTGAATAGTGCCCTAATTTTTTCTAGGTTAGCCTCGACTCCTTGCCTACTAACCATGAATCCCAAAAATTTTCAAGGGATTATGTTTCATTTTTGTATTCCCTTAAGATGTTGGTCATCTCATCTATATGTAAAATATGCAAACTCGCCTTCATAGATTTGACCAACATATCATCGACGTATATGTCCATTGTTCCCTATTTGCATGGTGAACATTTTATTTGCCAAGCGTTGGTATGTCGGCCTTGCATTCTTCAATCCGAAAGGCATGACTAGATAACAATACAATTCCCTATTAGTGATAACGGATGTATTTCTTGATTACATAGATGCATTAGAATCTAGTTATAGCTTGAATAGGCATCCATAAAGCTTAATAGCTCATGCCCCTTAGTGGTGTTGACCAGTTGATCTATCCATGGGAGGGGAAAACTATCCTTGGACAAGCCTTATTTAGATCCTTGAAGTCTATCAGGTTCTCTGTTTCCCATTGGGCTTTTGAACCAGCACTGGGTTGGAGATCTAGTCGAGGTAATGTGATTCCCTAATAAATTCATTTTTTTCTAATTTGTTAACCTCATTTTGAAGTGCCTTGTGTCTTTACTGGTTCACATGTCATCTTTTTTGTCTCTTCAAGGGGTAACTTGCGATGTTTAGGTGGTGGTAGGTGACTTTTGGATCTATCCCTACCACATCCTTGTAAGTTCATACGAAGACAATGAGGTTCTTAGCAAGAAATCCTTTTATTTCTTTTGTAATTTTCTTGCTCATTCCTGACCCAATCCTCAGGACTTTTGATAGATCTTGCTCATTAAGTGCCACCCTTGCAAGATCTTCTACAAGCTTGTCCTAGTTATCTTTTCCTCCATTCTAGGGTCAATATTGTCCATGGGATCTCCTTGGTGCATCATCCTCATTTCCATTCTCTTAGGGTTTATATAGGCTTACACAGCATTAGAGTATGTGAGCTTTGACTCATACTGATTTCTTTTCATCTCACCCACCCCCTCTAGCGTGGGAACTTTACGTTTTGGTGATAGATCGAGGTTATGGCTTTTAATTCCCTTAATTTTGGCCTTCTAATCACTACATTGTATTGGTCCCCACCTTTAATTACCAGAAAGTTTGACATTAATGTCGTCACCTTAGGGGTTTCCCCACCAGTTACTGATTACTTAATTGTTCCTTTAGGAATTATGCTATCCCTAATGAATCTGTAGAGGGGTCAAGAGTTCAGCGTCATCTGCTCTAAGAAGGTTCCTATCTTAGTTAAGCAATTGATGTATAGAATGTCAATAAAGCTTCCATTATCTACTAAGATATGGCACACAACATAATTTCCTATTATTGCCTTGACAACCAGAGCATCATTTTGTGGGAAATGGATGCCCGTGGGCATCCACTTTTGAGAAGGCTATCTCTATTTCTTCAAACCTCAATGCTTTGGTGGGTCTACTTGTCGAAACATTCCAACACCTGTGCTTTGAATTCTTTTTTGTTTCCTAGAGTTGCCCTAGGATACAACCCTCCAAAAATGGTACAAATCACCCTTATGGGTGCCTTGCATTTATTGGGCCATTGGTTACCTTCACGTTGTAACCATCACTCCTTTGATCATTTATGCAATTGTTACCTCTATCGTTCCTTCGGTTCTTATTAACTTTATACTCTTGCAGCTGCCTTTCCTGAATTAGCCTCTCTACATTGTCTTTGGGGCTAATGCACTCGTTCATATAGTGCCCCATTGATTGTGCTTGCTCAGGTTTGACATCATTAGGGGTGGACATTAGAGGTAGGGGTTATAACAGATTTGGCAGTAGATGTCATCGATTGTGGCTGTGAGGCCATGATAATTGTCGTGCCTCATCTAAAGTCCAACTTAGCCACCCTTGCCTCTACCATTTTGCATTATCCATGATAACGACTCTATTCAAATGAGATGTTGAAGAGGGATCAAAAAGGGGTAATCTTAGACTATCCTGCCCATAGAGGTTTCCCTTTTTCTTTCCTTCACTGCCTAACGACAACGTATTACCATTACTGCTGCCCATAGCTCTTTGAAAGGCCAAGCCCTTGACCTCTTCCTGGTTAATATAACCTCGTGCCCTTTCGAGGAATTCCCTATTTGTCTTTGAACCTTTGTGTTTGAGATCTTCTCTAATAGGATATCTATCCACTTGTTACTCAGGGCCCCCATAAGGGCAACATCTTTAGACACTCCCCTCATGGCTACTATCTCCTTTGTAAACCTTGTGAGCCAATCCTTCATAGGTTCATTTGGCCCTTGAGTTAGAAAGCTTAACTTCTCTTTAGATGGCGGTAGAGTTCTCATGCCTATAAGCTGGTTGAGAAATGCCATTTTCAAATCCTAAAAGTAAATTATGCTTCCCGCCTTTAATGACTCGAACCACCTCCTGACAAACCCTAATAGGGTCTAATAGAAGGCTCTACACATAATTTCTTACACAGCTCTGTAGAGTTCCATAATTCATATATTTGAATGTGATCGTCAGGGTCTGTGAGTCCTTCATAAGGTGTCATCTATAAAGGTTTAAACTTCTATAGGAAAGGTGGCTCTATAATGGAGGGATTAATCTGATTAGTGTACATTATTTCTTCCCTATGGTGAACATCGAGCTTGTCCTCAAGGCTTCTACTGTTAGATATTTATGCCCTAAGAAGTAAAATGTATTATGTTTTTGGAGACATTTTATCAATAAAGAATTTATTTATTATTCATGTAACAAATGGTTTTCCTCTTTACATTCATATTTGTTGAATGTATGATAAGCAACAAGAGTCTGAGACTGTTAGTCCAAACCTTTAAGAATCAGGCATGTGATGGACAGATTATATAGAAGACATGATTCTAAAGGTGACTATCTAATTTATAAGATCTGCAATCGAGGGAATAAAGTTGGGTACTTTGTTCATGCTAAGATTGTTATGTTGTCTATATCCCTAACGGAAGATGGCTTGTCTTGGCCATCGAAGTTGGACTCCGCGAATAAAAATATTGGTACATTGTCATAGGTGACGATGTGTTGGACTGAGACATAAAGTAAAACTGATTTGGATTAATAATTCTGTCTAGACAAATCAATTCACTTTAGACAATCATGTGTGTTGTATCTTAATCTTTAAATGACTAAAGGGCCCGTTGTCTTGACTTGTGTCTTTTAATGTATCAAAGAGTGACATCCTGATTTTATCATGGTACGCATACCAGTACATTGGAGTCATGACTCTTGATAGCATAGACTTATTATTCATAGATACAAAATCCTAACCATTTGGATACATAGGTGTAACCGAGTGGTATACTGTCTTTGGATGGTAAGTTTTCCAATGGCGAGATAATGGAAAATAAGAGAAAAATAATCAGAAAGTTAAGACAAAATTTATCTTTAAGCAGATTATGGATATCCTATGGGGATATGATACATCATGATATGTCATGGACACTTAGTTAATTTGAGCTTTGTAATTTTATGTAGTTTGAGAGTGTAGCTCTAAGCTTTTAGTGGAGTGGCATTAGAGTTGTAATTTAAAATATGTATATGGGATATTATATTTTATAATAATCACAGCTTCAACTATATAAGTCCATCAAGTCCCATTTACTAGCTCATAATAAATCCTGTAATGATACAGCGTGCTTTTCCAATAAATTGGTGACTTATGTTAAATTATTAGATTTGTTGGACATAGGATCAGAAAATTCATGTATGTCTAGCGGCTGAATTAATTTTATAAAATTAATTCAAGATAAACTTGTTGAATTATCGAGAATATTTATTTTCCTAGAGATTATCTAGATATGACTGTTTTAATAAGATAGCTTCTCTATTGGGTTATTTGAATTAAAGTTGAGGCTCTATCCAAAGAATCTCGGGTGGGAAATCAAGGATTCTTAAGGATCATATTATCATAAGTTCAGTAAGCTAATCAGTTAGTTCAGCTTGCCGATAAAGCAAGTTTGGTAGGCCGATCAGTTAGTTCGGCCTACAGATTTAACTATAATTTAATGACACATTTTAGATACGATTTTATTAGATATAGATCTATATTCAAATTTTTAAGGGCTTATCTGATAATAACCAACCTTAGGAATGATATCTATAAATAGGGAGTGAGTTTCCTGAGTTATTTAGATCAGTTGAGAAAATAAGAGTAAGTACTTCTATGTTAGATACTCTAAAACACCCTGAGAGCTTTTGCTCACAATCACGAACCTTTGGTCTAGGTTTTCTCAATTGGTTGGAAGGCAAGTCACTAGAGGAAGAGTTGTATGACGTGTGCCAACACACATATCGATTGTGGATTGAGAATAGCAAAGAAGACTAGTTGGTTGAGGGTCTTCTAGAACGTTCTTCTCTTCATAGATTGCAGGAGCTCTTCGACATTCAAAAGTTAGTAAGATTTGGTTAATTTATACATATAGCATGTCAAACTTGTGTTTTGAAAAATACTCTAATTTAAAATTTTTAAAATTTCTACTGTGTATTGTTTTTCTAACAATTGGTATTAGAGCCCTAGTTTTTGCATAAATTTATGAGTTTGTTATCATGCTATATGAATAAATTATGTGATCTTGATCTCTCTTATGCTTGAATTTAATTTTTTAGAGAGTTGAAATTCTAAGGTTTCTATATATTTATGTTGTCATGGTATTATATGGTGAATTTTTATTTATTAATTATGGTTGATTAAATTATTATTTATTAATTAATTAATTTATGTCTGTTATGGTTCCTTAGAGGTTAGAATTCATATTTAAGTTTCATGTAATTAGATGGCGGTCTATCATCATCATCGAGGAATTATTATTTAATTTTAAATTTGTAAGAATTTTGTCATTAAGTAATCATTCGCAGTAAAGACGGATCTAGAAGACAAATTTAGAATAAGGATCTGGAAGATGAACATGATAGTGGTTCCAAAAGTATTTCCTGAGTCTCTAAATTTTTATGTTTTTAAATTGTTGAAAATAAAATTGAAAAACTCTATAAAAACCTTTTTTTGGAAAAACGTGAAATTTGCTTAGTCAACAGGCCGTCTATAGGGCAGGATTCAGCCAGCTCTGGCGGTAGGTTGAACTGCCAAGTTTAGCAACTTGGCAGGCCAATGGCTTATGACCGATAGTCTGATTTTACAGATCGACATGTTGGCAAAAAGCTATAGGTTTTCAAAAAAGGTGTGTTTTTCGGTGCAGTTTTGATTTTATTTTTGAGACAATTCTATTAAACAAGAAATTTTGTGATGACTAGAAATAATGAAGTATTTGATCTATTTGGGATGGAGGACTTGAAGATAGATGCCACATGAAGACGGATACAACATGAAGATTCAAGGATAAAGAATCGATAATATGTTTCGATTAATCTCTTGCAATCTTTAATTTCTTTTCTCTAGGGTGGAACCATAATATTTTTTTTTATTATTATTTTGCCTGTGGCTTTACATGATTGCTTTGCTTATTTGCATTATAATATGATTTGCCATGTATGTTGATAACATGTCATATAGAATAGGGAGTGCTGCTCATTAAAAATTGTTCATGCAATTTTTCTAAATAAAACTTTGATTCTAAAAGATTGAGTGGGATAAGGTTTTCGAAGAGAGGACTTATGACCTCCATCGTTGGTCCATAGGTAGCACATGGTGGTTCCGACCCCTAGGAAGAGACTATATCATGTACCAAGTTGGATCTCCAAAAAGATAAGATATTTTAGCATGATTTATCGTTGCACATACATAGGTGGTGATTATAAATCATGGATAAAATATTGAAACAATTGCTGTACACTCAAGTTAATTTTATTAACTTCCTCTAGGAGCTCTATTAATAAAATTGATAGCTAAAGAAAATGAATATTAATATATGTTGAATCAGACGGGTCTTGTATGGCATATATTAATTAGGAGGAAATTCGTATTCCTAATTGAATTTGGCAAGTCTCCCCTTAGTGGCTTGTTGAATTTTGAGTTAGGGATTATCGTTGTGAGGTTGTCATATTTTCAAGATTTTGACACATAAACACATTATATGTTTTACATGGTTCTGTTATCTTATTCAATTATTATAGTATGTTTGCTTATGTTTGGTATATGATTCTTTATTATAGATTAAAATGTCTAACAACGCTTTATCATCGATACTTGACAAAAACCAATTAACCAGAGAGAATTTTAATGATTGAAAATGGAACCTAAATATCATCCTATCCTTCGAGAAACTGAAATTTGTGCTAACAACATCGTGTCCTCCTAAGCCTGTGGGAGATTCCACTAATGAGCAAATCCAAGCATATGATCGCTGAAAGGATGCTAACGATTAGGCCCGCTGTTATGTCATCGCCAGTATAAATATTGTGCTGCAGGCTCAATAAGAAGATTATGAGACTACAAAGTAGATCTTGGATAATCTTGAAGACATGCTTAGAGGTAAGGCCCTAATAAAATGGCAAAGGCACTTTGGAAACTCTTAAACTACAAACAAAGACTGGGGACTCCTTTGAAGAGACATATGATGTTGGTCATAAGTTACCTCGCTGAGGCTCACACCAAGAGAGCTAACATAGCTGCTGAAACACAGATGACTATGGCCTTTGAGACTCTATCTAAGGAGTTTATCCCATTTAGAGCTACATTTAATTTAAGCAATATAGGAGATATGACCTTGATTGAGCTAATAAAGTAGTTACAAGAGTTCAAAAATCTAATCAGGGAAACTCCTACCAATCCTAACTCTGGGAATGGAAAGAAGCAACAAGCTAAGAACAGAAAGTCTTCTACTCTTGCAAACAGCAAGAACAACAGAAGAAAAAAAAGAACTCGAAGAAGTTGAAGTGCTTTTTCTATGGGAAAGTCGGGCACATTAAGAAGAATTGCAAGGACTTCATTTTCTGAAGAGGTAAGTGTGATCTTCTGGTTATAGAAACTTGTTTGGTTGAAGATTCAAATGACACTTGGGTAATAGATTTCGGAGCAATTAATCATGTTTGTGTTTCTCTGCAGGGAAACGAGAAGATTGCTGCATGAAGACTTCACGCTTCGGATGGGCAATATATCCTTAGTGTTGGCTGTAGCAATGGGAAATGTCCATCTTCATTTTGATAATTATAGGAGTTTAGTTTTGCAAGATTGTTTTTATGTTCCTAAACTTAAAAGGAGTTTAATTTCTATAGCTTGTTTATTTTAAGACTCTTATGTAGTTTCTTTTAATAATAAAGTGGTGATTCGTAAAAACAAATATTTTATCTGTGATGGATGGATGCAAGACAATCTATATTTTATCAAACCTAACATGGACTTACTGTTTAACACTGAAGTTAATGATAATAACTCTAAAAGACTTAAGACTTCTTACTCTAATAAGACTTATCTTTGGCATTTGTGACTAGGTTATGTTATATTAACCTAAATAGGATTCAAAGGCTGGTAAGGGATGGACCTTAAAGTCACTTAAAGGTGCAATGTATACCACAATATGAATCTTGTTTGGAGGGTAAAATGACCAAAAGACCATTTGGGTCTAAGGGCAATAGGGCCGAAGAGGTTTTAGAACATGTGCATAGTGATGCTTGTAGTCCCAGAACATCTAGGCACGAGGAGGGTATGAGTACTTTGTCACTTTTATTGACGATTACTCAAGGTATGGGTATGTCTACTTAATGCACCACAAAAGCAAAACTTATGACAAGTTAAGGGAGTTTCAGGTTGAAGTGGAAAAGTAATTGAGTAAACCCATAAAGGCACTTCATTCTAATCGAGGTGGTGAATGCCTTTTTGATGAGTTCTTGGAAAAGAATAGGATTCTATCCCATTTGACTGCGTCAGGCACTCCGTAGCAGAATGGCATGGCTAAGAGAAGAAATAGGACTTTGTTGGACATAGTTAGGTCCAAGATAAGTTATTCATCATTGCCTTTATCTTTTTAGGGATATGCACTACAAATCGCATGTTATCTTTTGAACAATGTGCTTTCAAAATTAGTTTCTAAAACTCCTCACGAGTTTGGACGAGCAAGAAGATATTCTTAAACCATATTCGCATAGGGGATGTCTGGCTTATGTCTTGTATAAGGAAGCGATTAAGTTAGAAGCACATTCGGAAGTGTGTGTGCTTATAGGATGTCCAAAAGGGACCAAAAGGGGTTTATTTTTATAACCCAAAGGAAAATAAAGTCGTGATTTCTACAAATACAACTTTCCTTAACCAAAGTTACATGGACGGCTTTAAACCTTAAAGTAAGGTGGTACTTGAGGAGTTGGTGAGTGATTTTATCACTCCGAGGTTCCAAATGAAACCATTCCAATCAGTATAGAAAAACCAACCAAATGACAACCTAAGGGGCTTCGGCATAGTAAGAGGATCGACCGTCAACCTGAGAGGTATATGTTCAATGGTGAGGCCTTTTTGGCTGAAACGATTGAAGATGACAAGGATCCTTACACTTACGAAGAGGCTATGGAGGATATTAATTCAAAGCTCTAGATAAAAGCTATGAACATTGAGATTAAGTCTATGGAGACGAATCAAGTCTAAGAACTTGTAGGTCTTCTTGAAGGGGTAAAACCCATAGGGTGTAAGTGGATCTATAAGAGAAAGGGAGGAGCAGATGGAAAAGTCAAAACCTATGAGGCTTGACAAGTAGCTAAGGGATACACACAAAAGGAAGGAATTGATTACCAGGAAATCTTTTCGCCTATAGCCATGCTTAAGTCCATTCGCATTTTCTTGTTCGTTGTTGCCACTCTTAACTACGAGATATGGTGGATGGATATCAAGACGGCCTTTTTGAATGGCTATCTTGATGAGTCCATATATATAGTACAGCCAGACGGGTTCAAGGTTAAAGGTCAAGAGGGTAAGGTTTGTAAGCTGCCGAAGTCAATTTATGGACTTAAGCAGGCTTCCCATTCTTGGAACATAACATTTGATCAAGTAATCAAGACTTATGGGTTTGAACAAAATGTGGGCGAACCATGTGTTTATAAACACATTAAGGATGGGAAGGTGGTTTTTCTACTGCTCTATATAGATGACATTTTGCTAATTAACAATGACGTTGGAGCGTTGTCATTGGTCAAATTATGATTGACCAAGCAGTTTGACATGAAGACTTAGGTTATGCTAATTATGTCCTCAGTATCTAGATCTTTCTAGATAGAAAGAACAAAATGATAGCCTTGTCCTAAGCTAGCTACATAGATAAAATTCTCAAGAGGTTTGCAATGTAGATTCCAAGAAAGTTAGGCAACAATCTAAGTCTAGAATTACTCTTTCTAAGAAAGACTCACAAAAGTCTGATGAAGAAAGAGAGCACATGAAGAAGGTGCCTTATGATTCGACATTAGGTAGGCTCATGTATGCCATACTTTGCACATGACCACATATTAGTTATGCAGTCAGGATAGTAAGTCGATTTTAGTCAGATCCAAGACTAAACTACTGGGTTACGGTGAAGCACATTTTCAAGTACCTGAGAAGGACTCTAGGTATATACCTGTATATTTGGGTAAGGATTTAATATCTCTAGGATATGCTGATTTGAATTTTCAATCCTATCTAGATTAGAGGAGAACGACTTTTGGTTTTGTGTTTACTCTGGGCTACGATTCAATTATTTGGAGAAGTATCAAGCAAGCTTGTAGTTCAGATTCAACGATGGAGGCCGAATATGTGGCAGTTAGTGATGCTTTGAAAGAAGCAGTGTAGCTCTACAAGTTCCTTGGGGATCTTGAGGTAGTTTTTGTTATGGATAAGGTGATATCGGTATATTGTGATAACACTATAGCGATAGCTAATGCTAAGGAATCAAGATTTCAAAAGAAGAGTAAGCATATTCATCGAAAGTATCATGTGATAAAGGACTTCGTTGATGGAGGGCATGTTACTATATGCAAAATCACATCTAAGGACAATTTAGCTGATCCATTTACGAAGACACTAACTACGAGAGTTTTTGACATGCATGTAGAAGCTATGGGAATGCAGGATATGTCATATTTACTCACTTAGTGCAAGTAGGAGATTATTAGACATGTATGCCCTAAGAAGTAAAATGAATTATGTTTTTAGAGACATTTTATCAATAAAGAATTTATTTATTATTTATGTACCAAATGGTTGTCCTCTTTACGTTCATATTTTTTGAATGTATGATAAGCAAACAAAAGTCTGAGACTATCAATCTAAACCTTTGAGAATCAAGCATATGATGGATAGATTATGTGGAAGACATGATACTAAAGGTGATTGTCTAAATTATAAGATCCACAATCAAGGGAATAAAGTTGGGCACTTTGTTCATGCTAAGATTATTATGTTGTCTATATCCCTAACAGGAGATAGCTTGTCTTGGCCATCGGAGTTAGACTCCGCGAATAGAAACTTTGGTACATTGTCATAGGTGACGTTGTATTAGATCGAGACATAAAGTAGAATTAATTTGGATTAATAATTCTATCTAAGCAAAACAATTCACTTTAGACAATCATATGTGTTGTATCTTAATCCCGAAATGACTAATAGGCCCGTTGTCTTGACTTATATCTTTTGATGTGCCAAAGGGTGCATCCTGATTATATCATGGTATGCATACCGGTATGTTGGAGACATGACTCTTGGAAGCATAGATTTCTTATTCATAGATATGAAATCTGTAGCTCCTCTTTGGGAGTCGATGATATCCTCTTATATGAGTTATCCTATAATTGGAATATTGGAGCGCTTAACCATTTGGATACATAGGTGTAACCGAGTGGTACACTGTCTTCACATGGTAAGTTTTTTGATGGCGAGATAATGGAACGTAAGAGAAAAATAATCGAGAAAGTAAGACAGAATTTATCCTTAAGCCGATTATAAATATCTTATGGGGATACGATGCATCATGATATGCCATGGACACTTAGCTAATTTGAGCTTCGTAATTTTATGTAGTTTGAAAGTGCAGCTCTAAGCTTTTAGTGGAGTAGCATTAGAGTTGATAATTATAAAATATGTATTTGGGATATTATATTTTATAATTATCAGAGCTTGAACTATATGGTCCATCAGGTCTCCTTTGCTAGCTCATAATAAATCTTGTAACGATATGACGTGCTTTTTCAATAAATTGGTGACTTATGTTAAATTTTTAGATTTGCTAAAATTCGATAGGATTAAATAATTTATGTCTATGTATCGGTTGAATTAATTTTATAAAATTAATTTAAGATAAACTTGTTGAATTTTTGGGAATATTTATTTTCCTAGAGATTATCTAGATGTGACTCTTTTAATCAGATAACTTCTCTATTAGGTTATTTGAATTAAAATTGAGGCGCTATCTAAAGAATCTCAGGTGGGATATAAAGGATTCTGAGGGATTATATTATTGCAAGTTCGATAGGCTGATCAGTTAGTTCAGCCTATTGATGGATTAAGTTTAGCAGGCCGATCCGTTACTTCAACCTACTGATCTAACGATAATTTGATCTCACGTTTCAAACATGATTTTATCAGATATAGATCTAGATTCAAATTTTTAAAGCCCTATCTAATAATGATCAACCTTGGGAACGACTTCTATAAATAGGGAGTGAGTTTTCTGAGTTATTTAGATCAGTTTAGAAGTTAAAAGTGAGTACTTTGGTGTTAGATACTCTGAAACTCCCTGAGAGCTTTTGTTCACAATCATGAACCTTTGCTCTGGGTTTTCTCAATTGGTTGGATAGAGAGTCATTGGTAGAAGAGCTGTATGTCATGTGGTCACACACATACCGATTGTAAATTCTGAAATGTTCTTCTCTTCACAGATTACAGGAGCTCTTCGGGATTCAAATGTTAGTAAAATTTGGTTAATTTATGCATATAGCATATCAAACTTGTGTTTTGAAAAATACTCTGATTTAAAATTTTTAAAATATCCATTGCGTATTGTTTTTCCAACATCCACTCATCCCACGAGCTGCCTAATCTCCCATAGGGAGCCCTAAAGCTATCTGTATTTGCTGGTTTACTTGCTAGGCTATCAAGTTGGGGTTAACCTGTTGGCTATTTTCCAATTGATTGGCAGCTGGTTGTTCTACCATATTGGGGATATTTCCAACCGATATGGCTCTCCTTTCCCAGAGGTGATTCCTTAGATCTTTTCTAAGTATCTGGTTCCTTAAGTTGCCTTTGCTTTGAGCTGAGGTTTCATCTTGCCTCGCATTGCCCCTAAGGGAAAGTGGGGGAGACCCGTGGTCTGCCTCTACTAGTTCGGTTGGCCTACTTCTTATGTTAGAGCTTGATTTGCTCTCCTTCCTTATTTTGACTACCTACAGAATTAGCTCTTTTCCTTTGGCTGCATTCAGTTTCACTAATTTCCTTAGGGTCAACTTGTTGGCTACCGCTTTGGCGATCGATAAGGTTCCTTTGGTTTTCCAGGTCAACACCTGACTAGCCTTGAAATCTGTCAAAGGCTGTTGAGATCTTATTGAGTAGTCTGCTCATTCTATCCACCCTTTTCTCTAGCAAGGCGGTTCGCGAGGGCTGTCGACCTCTCTTCGATTCCCCCAGTGCCTCCGCCAATGGACTTGTCACTTCCTTGGGCAACGAAGTTATTATCGTTACCTCCGGTATGGTTGGTGTGAGTGGTCACCATGACGATGGAATGGTTCTCTTTCAAAAGATGAAGGCCCTCCTTCTAGCGCCAATTGTTAATAGTGGAAAATGATAAAAAATAATCCTTGCAATTACTCACGATTCACACAAGTGAATGTACATAAAAGATGAAAGAAAGCACTTAACACACAGATTTTATAATTGTTCACTCTTAAATGAGCTACATCTATTGTATTTTCTTTATCAAGAGTTCATACAATATATTCTAAGCTTTTGAGGAAAATGAGAGAATTCAAATGATGGAGCTAGGATTCAAGAGGAAAAGATTCGCTTGCTCTTCCCCCGCCTCCCTTTTTATACAACATTGTATTATTATTAAAATAATAATGATTAGAATATTGCTAATGAGAAGAGAATCTTTGTGTACTGTGCCATCCCATTCTTTTTAGGCGTGGTGTCTCTGCACGCGTGGAGACTATGTCGAGTTCTATGCTAGTGGCTTTAACTTTAGACGTACTATCTCGACTGTTAGTCTTGCCCACTCTTATTTGTTTTTCTTAGAATAATGGGCGGAGGACATGAAGTTCTTTTAAGCTTGACCATATGCTAAAGTGACAAGATTAACTGATTGTCTCGTTAGGCCAGGTTGGGCTTTTCTTTGATCTTGCCTTTAGGCCTTGAGTTGTTGGAATTTCATAGAGCAGCTGCTATTCTAATTTTTTTTTTTTAGATTTCATGACTCAACTTCTCGTAATCATATTACTCAACGTTATTTTAAACAAATTAAATAAAAATCGTTATTTTAACAAATTTTGGGTGGATACCTCTGTAATGATGCAAAACTTTAACATTTTCCAAAAAAAAGGGTTGCAATAGTTTGAGAATTGTTTATAACATCTCTTTTTTTTACGTTTCATTCATTTTTTAAAAATTTTCCCTCTTTCTTTTTCTTTATGTATCCATTGAGTGTCTTATTTCTTCCTATACCTATTGAACATTTCTCAAGCTTTTTCTTCTTTTTTTTTTTATTTACAATTTTTTTATCAAGAATTTGTTCTTCAACAACGTGTATAAAAAACACATGTTTCTTTGCTACTCTCCTTTTCTCAAGAATATAGGATATTTGTATTATAAATATTAAAAACTTTTTCTTTCTACACGCTTTTTTTTGGGTCTTATAAAGTATTTCTGTTTTTTTTTTTTTCTTTAAGTTCAGAGAAGATGATATGTTCTCTGCCTCTCTCTCTCTCTCTCTCTTATATCAATGACGAATTTATAGGAAATGATTAAACAAAAGTTGTAACACGTGGAAGATTGCGGGAAAAAGTGCCGAAATGTATATATACCTATACACGCTAATAAGTGCCAATATAAGCACTATAGAGCTTCGATCAAAACGCACGTTTTGGTTGGAACGTGCATTTTGGTCCTCCTTTTTTTTGTTTTTCTTTCCTAAATGTTTTATATTTTTTATTTTTGTCCTGTTTTTTCGTATTTTTTTCTGCTTTTAAATTTATTTTTTTCTTTTCTTTCTTAAGTATTTTTTTTATTATTATTTTGTCCTTCTTTCTAGTGCCTACAACTATATAGAACGGAGAAAAAGATGCTCCACTTTCAATCACCTTTTTTTAAATTGCTTTTCAAGGTTTTTTTTGTTTTTCGTCCCTAAATATTTTTTTTATCTTTTTATCTTTTTCCTTTATTTTTAGCATTTTTTCAACTATTTTCTTCTTTTCTTCCTTAAATATTTTCTTTTTACACATTTACCCTCCTTTTTAGCATTTTTCTTAAAATTTTATATTTTAAATTTGTCATTGAAGTATCTTTTTTCATCTACAGCATTTTCTTTCATCAATTTAAATTGTTAAAGTATATTCAATTTCAATGTTTAGTTTAAACTATGAGCTCAAGCAAATTTTAAACTTTTTGGAATAAAAAAATTCAACAAATTGCATACTCACATGCGTATGCACGTGCTTTTTCAACTTGTACTTGAAGAAGATGAAGAAACAGGAGAAAGAAAAAATAATATTTTGTAAAGTGTGTGACTTATTTTTCTTTTAAAAAGAAAAAAATAGTTTAACAAAAAAAAAGAAAGGAATAAAGAATAGGCGGAGGAATACAAAAAGTAAAAATAAAAACAAAATGGCACTTTATAATTTAAAAAGCATGGATTTTTTGTAATGAATGATAAAAAAATGAATAAATTTTAGTTTCAGAGAAATAAGAGGAGAAGTGGCAAAAGATCAACTTAGAGAATGAATGACATAAAGTAACCCTAGTATTTTTGTTTACAATATATACTGCTCACGCTCAAAGATGGTAATGTGATGAGGTGGATCCACATTTGATTTGCTCCCAAATATTCCCATTGATCTGGTCGAGGAGGTTTTTTTTATTTATTTATGGGTAACTATGAATTTACATCATGCATTTTGCGTCTATAAAAAAGGGATATAAATAATCTTGTATTTTTTATGCTTTTGAAACTTTAACTTCAAATTCTAAACTCATTTTAAATTTGTATTTTTTTTCTAAATTAATAGTTGATTTTGATCTCTAAATTCATAAATTTACTTTCTCCAGTTTAAATGCTAACAACTCTTCAAAAAAAAAAAAAAAACACCAACAAATTAACATTTGCAACTTAGCTTTAAAATATAATTTTTATGATTTTTTTTTTTTAACCTTACGCATGATTGTTTTTGCTCGTTATAAAATCACTTGTATGCTGTAAAGAATAAGTTTGTCAATTCGAAGGTCAATTTAAACTTTTGACTTTAAAAAAATACGTAACTGATAGGAATTCAAAGTTCAAAGGTTAGAACATCAAAAAAAAAAAAAAAAACATATGTAGGTTTAATTTTTTTTTAATGAACTCAAAATGATAGGTATAAATAAAAAATAACTCTTTATACTAAATTTTTTTTACTTTAAAAATGTATAAAATACCCTAAAAATGTATGTTCCGTATGTTTTCTTCTTATTTTTTATTTTAACTTTTTTGCTTTCACTTAAAGATAATTTGGTCATTCTATAAGTCAAAATTAACTATTGGCTGAAGTAAGATATAGATTTGTATATTGAATCTAATATAAATATATATATTCAATGAGATCAAAAACCAAAAGTATAGTTTTTTAAATTAACGTAAAATAAAAGGTATAAAAAAACAATTATCCCTTTTAAAATAAATATTGAGCTCAAACTAAGCAAAGTTCCTTGCTATAACTTGTTTCAATATCGGAGTGTGTTGGCTTTCTTATTTCTTCAAGAATGTATGAACCTGTATAACTCCATCCAAACTACAGGTTGTATAAAATCTCAAAACACTAAAAAGGAATCTTTGGAAAAACTTCTCTTGGAAATTCTTCTTCTCATTGTAGTCTTTATGTATTAGCGGTACTAGGAGCAGTTTTAGTTGGATTGAGACTTCGGAGAACATTCTATCCTAATATTGCCGCTAACTATAGGGGATTATCATATTTTTTTCTTATTTACGTGGTGTTTAGTAATGTGAGTTAAAATCAAAACTTTTAGCTACCACAGTATAAAATTCTTATACGCTATAGTGTTTTTTTACCAAAATTGGTTCTAACCAGGCTCCCAAACATCATATTGATTAAACAAACACAACCTAGCAGTTATCTAACCATCCCACCAGGCAACTGGAGTAATCTATTAGATTATGATCGGTAATATATTATATTATGTCACCAAATTCAGCATTGACTACCAGTCGTTAGAGTAATCTATTAGATTATCCTTAGTAATTTACCAGAAATATCCCTGAATCAACTAAATTAACCCGTGGAATCAACATAAGCTCATGAAATGAAATTATAACCAAGAAAAGAGGATTTATTCGAAAAGTAACATCTATAGTTCTGCTAGAAGTTCACCTTTTGGCGTGGTTGGATCTAGTTGATTTGTGCCTTAAACATCATGAAATTACTACATGAGCGATTTATTTTCCAGTAAAAAAAGAAGAAGAAAGAAACCTACATAAGCAGCCTTAAAATTGAGGTATAACCTGGCATCTTTAAGCGCTCAATAATAATCCACTATATAGGGAAAATTATCATAAAGCAAACATCTTTAAAATCAAAGATGTGACCTGACATTTGGTGTTTCAAAACATTTTTAAAGAGGGAAATGGTAAAGATACGAATGTATATAATAAAAAATTTCACAAAACTTTAGTAAACACCATTATAGAGTTTATTAATTTAACACTTAATAAATATATATATAACTTATACTTATCGAGTTAAAGCAATTAGGACGCAGAATTTGAATTTATTTACTTCTTTATCGTTGAGTGCATCGATTCCATAATGAATAATAATTCCATGAACTTAATAATAAAGTAAGCACTCATATTATTCAAGACACCAATTAATACTCAATAGAATTATTTATCTACTTCTTAATAAAAAAGAGAATAAAAGAGAATGGATTCCATTTGTAGTATTAACATTTCCAGTAACTCATTCCATTATACCTCCAAAATACAAGGAATATGACCAGCTATCTCAAATTTATATTGAGTAAATCAAAGAACATAAATCCATAAATAAAGTCTATTAATAACTCCAGATTAAGGTCATTCTATATGAGACATTGGTCGATGTGATCAAAAGTTGCTATTTTTTAATAGAAATTATTCAGTTAACCACATCATGTCATGTCTCAGTCTTACATAATCATATTATGTATAGTGCACTCATTTATTGACCCGCTACATTAATGATTGAGATAAGATCCTTTCATTCTTAATTAAAACGACCTACAATAGCAACTCATTAAAGATTTCATACTTTAATGAATAGTTAGTTAAATAATTAATGATATAAGACTGACTACTATAACTATCATCCTTAAATATTATCCTTCTGCATATAATACTTATATACAATATTTAAGATCCCATAGATAATTAAAGAATTTAATTATATTCATAAGTATTTAAAATACATGTACACAAATATAATAAAAAATTCAATTTATTTAATTATAAATAATGTCCATTACAAAATATTATATGCTTTATGGGCATCTATCCTAACAAGGCAAGCAAAAGACTTGGAGTAGGAAGGGATGAAGGCGTGTTATGTGACATAGACACCATGGGAATTTCTCGGTAGACCTATAACTCTAATCTCTTGTAACTATAATTCGATGCCAACATAATCCCCCTTTTTGGTGTAATTAGCACTTGTGATTTTTTTCATTTTTGACCACATTAAATAACCATATAGTTGTGTTGCATTATTTCAATATTTATTTACTTTTGGCAGCAATTTTTGGTTATTATTGTAACAAGATATTTTTGAATTGTATTATGTGCACATAACACTAATTATTTTTCGTCAAGTCTTACCTACTATTTTCTTTAGCATTTTAAGCATCTCTGGCAACGCAAGAGGCCGAAAGAGATTTTAGTTTTTTTGACTTTTTTTCTTTTCTTTTTTTTCAAATTATTGTATTTGCTATTTTTGTAATTTTTTTGTACATTTTTGTGATTTCCTAGTGTCCACGACAACTACGATGCTGCCGGTCTTCGGTAACCACATTGGTATTTGTTGGCCAGTAACCACGATGGTTCTACAGTGGATACTGGCAAGTATCCACAATAGTTTTAGGATGAAATCTAGCAGTTCTGTCGATTTTTTTGGACAGAATCTGGCGAGTTTCATATTAGAACCTAGCAGCAACCGAGACAGAATATGGTAGTTCTAACGATTTTTGAATGGAATTTTATGGGTTCCGTGTCAGAACTCGGCTGGTTCAAGGATGAAATATGGCAGGTTCTATTATGCTCTGGCACCTCGTGCTAGCGATCGAAGGCAGTTGGCACTTCTTTGTTTCAAAAGAATATGTTGAAATCTGGTAGGTTCTAATTTGGAACCTAGCACTAGCGCCAGCAACTGAAGACAGTTGGCGCTTCTTTGTTTAAAAAATGTTGGAATCTAGTAGGTTCTAAGTTAGAACCTAACAAGTTATAATCTAGCACTCAACTCCGACGACCAGTTTTGTGTTCCATAATGGAACTTGACGAGTTCTACGATGAAACCTGACGGGGTCCTGGATGGAACCTGGTATGGAAGGATAACTTGGTCTTTTAAAAATCCCAAGTTCTAATAAAAAAGCAATTTTAGTAAGCGGATTGTTGGAAGATATTTTTAATATGATGGTGCATTTGAGGGACATTTTTCTAAATTATTTTTAAAATCATACCTTTTTTTTTTTTTTTTTGCCCTTGTTCCCCCTCTCCGCGGTCAATTCAAAACTATTGTGCATTATATTGGTAGGCTTAATTTATACAAATACATGAAGATTCATATAAGAGTCACTGTTTGTTAATTTTTGATATTTTTTATACTGCGTTATTAATATTAAATGTTCAAATAACATTAACTTATGGCTACCAGATTGAGCCAATCCTTCCTTGAGGCTCTCTTAAGTTCCGTATCCTGATTGAAGAATCTAGCTTTCACATTATCGAGACAGCTACCGAACCATTTGTTTAGCGAATAAGAACCAAAACATGACGATAGAGAGACGACCCTAAACTTTACGAGATATTTTTGTTGTTTGCTCTCTATTTTACCATTAGATTGATTTATGTTCCATGTTGAAAAACTATTTCAAAATATACCACAACAGTATAACTAGATATTTTATATACTTACCCAAAATACCCATAAGCTAAACTTTGTTTTTTCTCTGTCTCCCTCTTTTTTTTTTTCCCTCTCTGTTGGTATCATGTTTGATATTAACCAATATCTTAAGGTATATTTGGGTATTCCTAATATAAGTAATCACGTGTTCATGGCATAAATCAATCCAAGCTTAAAATTTGTGACTTTTTTGTAAAGAGCTCAAACTTTATAATAGACCCGTTTAGTGCTACAATATGACAACATTAGATAGGATAGTTTTAGAGGATTTGATTGCAATGTATTGGAAAAATATAGATAGATCCAATTCTATGTTAGCTATTATGTTTTTAGGACTAAATTGTAATTTTTAAAATTAAAGGGGCAAAAATGTAATTATAAAAATATTTTTGTCATGTAAAAATATGTTTTGACGCCTTAATTTTTGAAAAAAAATTATAATTTGACTCTAATTTTATAAATTTTTGCAAATAGATCTTTGAAATTTTTCACAATATGTAAAAGTTATGTTTAATCCTATACTTTAGCAAAGGACAGTCTAATTTCCTTCTAAGGGCATTCGAGCATGGGTTGGATAAAAGTTTATCCAATTTAGTCCTTTAAGATTTTTCACCAAACAAAGTATTAAAAATTAATCCAATCTAATCCCCCTAATCCTATGCACCAAACATGCCCTACATACATAACATTAATAATATATGTTTAACTTTTGTTTGTTATTGTAACATGTTTTGTATATTTATGTAACATTGAATTTTCTTTAGTATTACGTGAATGTACAAATAATGCTACAATGGCAAACAAAAATTGTTGCAAGTGTTGAATTGGCATGGCTACTAGATTTGAGACTTTTCTTAAGCTAGCTAACTTTTCTTTTCTTCTATTTTCCTTTTAACTACAATATTTAATAACATTACTTGCTGGCTATTGGTAACAACAAACTTTTTGACGACGTTTCATTCTGGTTGCATCTGGACTGGCTCGCTAGGGACATCAGGGTCAGATTTCCAAGTGAGTCACAGGACGATACTGATCCTAGATCTTCATGCCACAAAATCACAACTGGACAGCTCAAAGCTTGAGGACGAGGAGGAGGACGACACAGAACTGCGATACAAGGAGCTTCAATGGTGGTTTGGAATCTTAAACAACTCGAATGGCAAGATTCTCACGGTGGATGGCTCGAACAACGGAGGAGAGAAACAATCCAATCCATGCGAAAGAGAGAGACCACGATTCGTCTGATTGATCCCAATGGCGACGTGATCTTGATCTATAGTGGAGATTGGAGAAGACAGAGGTAGGCAGAGGAGAGAGAGTGGTAGAGAAGAAAGAGACAGATGTGTCAGAGGGGAAAAAAGAGATAGCGATCTGATAAATAGGGGCAATGAGATAGGGAAGAGGAAAAGGATAGTTTTGAAAAGGAAAAAGAGGAAAGCATTTTTAATAATGAGTGGGGACATTGGGGTTAGATTTCCAAGTGTGCTACAGGACAATGGCAATACTAGATCTTCATGCCACAAAATCACAACTGGACTGCTCAAAGCTCAAGGATGAGGAGGAGGTCGACATAGATCTGTGATGCGAGCAGCTTCAATGGCGGTTTGGAATCTTGAACAACTCGAACGGCAAGATTCTCACAGTGGACAGCTTGAACGACAGAGGAGAGAAACAATCCAATCCATGCAAGACAGAGAGACCATGATCTGTATTATTGATCCCAATGGCAGTGCGATCTTGATCTGTAGTGGAGGTCAGAGAAGACAAAGGTAGGCAGAGGAGAGAGAGTGGCTGAGAAGAAGGAAGAAGATGAGGCAAAGGGGAAGAGAGAGAGAACGATCTGATAGATAAGGGAAATGAGATAGGGAAGAGTAAAGGAGCAGTTTTAAAAAGGCAAAAGAGGAAAGCCCTTTTTAGAACGAGTGTGCATATGAGGTGTTCCATATAGTTTTCTCTTTTAAAAATGCTACAACAAATAAATAATACTACTTTTTTTATTTTTTTTTTATTCATATCATTTTTTTTAATAAAAAAGGTTAAAATATTTTTAAATAATATATATTTAATTGGTCTAAATTAAAATATTTGTGATCAATTATGTCTTTATGTTATTTAAAAATAGTATGTTGCAAACTTTTTTATAAAACTTGAAAATGAAAAGCATCACCGCACAACTGGGATTTCTCAAATTGACCCTGTCGAATGAAAGTATGTTTCCCTAGGAGCTACATTTAAAGTCCGAACAATATACCTTTTTCTTTCAAATTTTTATCTTTCCACATGCTATTCAACCGTTGTCGTCTACTTACAACAGGGTCATCGTTTAAAAGACAATAATTCCCTAGAGCAACAATTCAGGATACCCTCCTATTTTTTTATTTATTTTAAGAAAAAATTTTGCATCCTGAGGTACGGATTCATAGGGATGTGTAATAAATTGTGGGCATCACGAGACTCACGAACAAAAGCCATTTGTGCAATTCATGTTGCGATCAAAGCTAGCACAAGATGCTTATGGATTGTTTCGCATGGTTTATGCTTGTACTTTTAGTCACTAAAAAAATAAAAATTATTACTTTTTGTTAAATGTTTAGAACTATATTTTTAAAAAAGTTTTAATAACTCAAAATGATTTTTTTAAAAATTATAAAAATGTTATATTTAAGCTTATTTTTAGAAGTCATATTTTGTGGGTTTAATAAGAAACATTTAAAGAGCATAAAAACACTTCTAACAAATTATCTAAGCACTTTCAAAAGTAGTTTTTAGACTCAAAAACTAAACCTGCTTTTAAAAAGCCATCCTAAACATGTCTAAATTCCTCAATGTAACTTTTGTTAGTTATAAGAAATTAATAAGTAGAGCCTTTCTTGATATAAATAAAGCATCATATTATGATTGCTCATATTTTTATATTTGTTGGGAGAAGTTTTGCTATTATAAAATTAAGATAAATTGTAACGTTAGTCCCCAGCCATTCATAAAAGTGTTATTTTGCTCTTCAATCTTTTTTTTTTTTTTATTGAACTGACTCCAACCTTTCATTTTAGTTGCTAATGCACCATTTTAACAGTTAGACTGTTAACTTTAACTGTTAAAAATTGTTGAACATCTTTTTTAATTAAAACTATTAAATTACCTTTCAAAATAATTTGTACATTAAAAAATTATTAAAAATTAAAAATTTATTGAAGTTCTAAAAAAATAAAATAAACAACCTAAACAAAAAAAAACCTAGATTTCCTATATCTTCATCTTCCTCCTCAGATCTTCTTCTTCTTCATAAACTAGCCATTTCTTTTTTTAAACCCATCATATTGGCCCAATAAAATTGTTGAAGAAAGCAACTTAGCACTAGATATAAACCTTTTTTAAGATACAAACAACAACAATGGCATCGGCAATGGTAAGGGACTCGAAACCCCACCAAGGCACCAGCTTCCTTCCCGTTGATGAGATCGGATCTCCAAGGCTTGAGGTGAGCAGGCCTAGTCCTTCTTCCACGAGAACAACCTCTATTGCCATGCAAAAAACTTAGCTCTAATTCAAATGATTCATTGACCAACATAAATTACACAAATTAATGCACGAAGTAAAAGATAGGATATTTATTCATTACTAGCAAATTGATGAAAGGAATAAAGCTGATATTTCCCATAACCCTAAACCTAGAGGCTATAGAATCAATAGTCGAATCCTCATCAACCTCATCAGGAGCTCAGGCCATGGGAAGTGCTAGAGAGGAGAGCACATAAACGCCAATGGTTGTAGCGAACGACACATCGTGGGAGAGCTATGCTCAGCAGATGCCAACTCTAGATTTCCTTTACAAATAGCTTGGAATTGGAACAAAGTCTAAGGTTACTTGACTTACCTGGTACAGTCCAAGATTTTGATCCAAGCGAGGATTTGAAAGTTGAGAGATTTTTGTTAAAGATGGGATATAGTTGCAAGCTTCCCTTTCGTCGCCAAAAGGTCATTGTCGTAGCCACCAACATCGAAGTTGGTGGACTATTGTGGGTGGCTAGGTTTGCTGAAGAGGGCGGCGGTCAAGGCGGGAAGAGATTCATAGGGTGGGAGGAAGGTTGAGGGAACTAGGTGATGAGGACATCAAGGCTGCAGGGAATTTTCATGGTCCGATTCAAGTTCCAGTTGGCCTGATGACGAAGGCTCGAGCTAAAAGATTCAAAGAAGAGCTGAATAACTTGGTCTGGAGAGTTCTACAACAAGAAGAGAGTGTGTTTACTATCGAGGGTGAACAAAGGCTGGTTTTACTCATCAAAGTAGAGCCAAAAAGGAGCCAATCAGCCGTACATGCACATTTTGTCCTTGCATGGCCAACTTGCATTCCGTACACATACATATGTAGGAGTGGTGTGTCCAACAAAGAATCAAGTCGAGATTCAAGATTCAGGATTTGAATTCTTTGTAATCTTATTTTAGTTTAAGTTTCAGTTTCAAAATTTGAAATTTAGAATAGGAGGAAGGAATCTTGAGTTAAATAATTCCATCCTAGGGCTTTATTTAGGTGTTTCTTTCATGAAGGGTAGATTAGGAATTTTACATTTAAAAATAAACCCTATGTGAATTTCAGCCATATAAGACCATCTTTCAGATTATGCAATTCAGTTTTGATGTTCATTTGTATTGAAAGTTATTCTTCTTGAGTTCTTGAAGAAACTTTTCCGAACTTATCAAAGATTCCTTGTGGCATTCAATTGACTTATCAAATGGACTTTCCATACCGTTTGTGGCATCTTCATCATACCAAGGTTCTTGCTTTGCTAAGCAACAGGTTGCGGTTCCACTCAACTTCTGTGGTCTTGGGGTTCAAAATTCCAGATTTGGTATTGAGTTTTGTCACATGGTTGGCGTGGTTCGTATCAGTTGGTATCAGAGCCTAGGATTGTCAGGTTTGCTTATCCTTTTCTTGTTTCCAAGCCAAATTCATGAATTAGGGTTTCTTGATATGAACATTAGTGGTTCTTGAATTGTTTCTCTAGTCTAGAAATATTCAAACCCGAATTGCTCTTTTGGTTTCTAGGTTTACAATTTTTTTTTTGGTTCTTGAATTTCTTTAGGAATCTGCATTGATTCTTTAGTTTTTAGGTTTCTTTTGGGGGATTATTCTAATCTTGATATTTCAATTCTAGTTTGACATTGTGGATTGTGTCCTGTAACCCTGCTCTACAATCTTGATTTGTTCTATTGGTTCCTTGCCGAATTATTTTATAAAAAAAAAAGGAAAGGAAAAGAAAGGAAAGGAAAGAGAAAAAAAAAATCAAGAGGATCCGGAAAAAAAAAAAAGAGTCTGGGAACCCTTCTTAAAATTTTTTGTTCTATTCTTGTTTCTCACATCTTAGACCCCTTTTTACCAAAACCCCACACTTGAGTGACAAAAATCATCAAAATCCATGGCCAAATTTGAGTCCTTTGGTTTGTCTCTTGCTTTAAATTGTTGCTTGGATCCTTCTTGTTATCATTTGATTTGTTTTGAAAGAACTAAAAGAAGAATACAAGTGAAAAAAGGCAGAGAGTGTGAGCATACTAAAGGGTAAAAGCCAAATTAATTGAGTGAAACACAAGTGAATTTGAGTGAAGCATTTAATTTTGAGTGAAACATGTGAGGGAGTGTGGTGAGGTTACTTTCTATATTGTTATAACATTGTTTTATAGAATTCAATCATGTCTTAAAATCAAGAGAATAACACAAATGAAGAGGTTCAACCACCCGTTGGACCGAATTTGCAAATGCAAGCATTCATGGGGGAGATGAGACGGTTGTTGAGGGGGGAGTTAGATCAAATCCATGAAAGGCTGGATAGGGTAGAAGAGCAAACACAACGGGGACTACCACCAATTGTACCGAATGCCCCAAGGTGGAATAGGTTGTACCAACAAGAAGTGGAGGATTTAGATGAACTTCAAGGGGACAATTTAGAGGAGGAGTTTGATAGGATGTCAGTGAGCAGCCATAGAAGATTTGGTCGGGGTAGAGAAGCTAGGAACCAGCCAGATAGACGACAACTTGGGAAGTATCAAGATGAAAATTTCAGCGTTTCAAGGAAAAAGTGACCTTGAAGTGTACCTTGAGTGGGAAAAAAAGATGGAGTTATTCTTTGATTGTCACAACTACTTTGAATTAAAGAAGGTAAAACTTGCTGCCATTGAGTTTACTGATTATGCTATTGTGTGATGGGATCAGTTGTGCATCAATAGGAGGCAGAATGGGGATCGTCCTATTGAAACTTGGGATGAGATGAAGAGAGTGATGAGACGACAATTTGTGCCAAGTCACCACTACCAGGATCTATACCTCAACCTGCAAGGTCTCCATCAAGGTAACCGAAGCGTAGATGAATACTATGAAGAGATGGAGATGGCTATGATTAGAGCCAATGTGGAAAAGGATCGGGAGGCAACAATGGCTAGATTTATGAATGGTTTAAATCGAGAGATTGCCAACACGATCGAGATACACCATTATGCAGAGTTGGAGGATTTGGTGCATATGGCAATCAAGGTTGAGAGGCAATTCAAGAGAGGTGGTGCACGACCAAGACCAACCCTAAAACATCCAAACACAGCTACTTGGAGGACGAGCTACCCAAAGAAAGAAGAAAATCCATCCACCTCCAAGGCCAAACTCGAGCACAAACCAGCCACCTCCACCTCAGTTTCTCAAGGTAAATCAGCCCCTACTTTAAATCGTTCTAGTGAGATTAAATGCTTCAAATGCTAGGGGAGAGGACACATAGCTAGCCAATGTCCAAACAAGTGAGTTATGGTTATTCGGGAAGATGGTGAAATCAAATCTAAAGATGAAGCTGATCTTGAGGGTATGCCACCATTGGAGGACGCCCCCATGGGAGACGATGAGTTTGGGGCCAAACATGGCGAGATGTTAGGACTAGTCGCATGTCGATCCTTAAGCTTGCATGCTAAAAAAGAGAAAGAAGAAGTACAACGGGAGAACATCTTTCACACTCGTTGCCACGTGAGAGACAAGGTATGTAGTGTTATTATCGATGGCGGTAGTTGCACTAATGTTGCAAGTAGGTCTATGGTGGAAAATCTAGGGCTTACAACACTAAAGCACCCTTGACCATACAAGCTGCGATGGTTGAATGATAGTGGTGAAGTGAGGGTTACAAAACAAGTGGTGGTACCATTTCGGATTGGTAAATATGAAGACAAAGTGTTGTACGATGTGGTGCCAATGCAAGCTGGACATCTCCTGTTAGGAAGACCGTGGCAATTTGATCGACATGTGCAGCATGACAGTGTCACCAACAAGTACTCATTCTTGTTCAATCAACAGAAAATCACCCTAGTTCCGATGATGCCGAAACAAGTCTATGAGGATCAAGTGAGATTACAAAAATTGAGTGAAAAAAAGAAATCAAGAGATCAAGATAACTTGAGAGGGAAAAAGAAAGAAAGTGAAAAGAAGAGTGAGGCCATGCTTAGTGAGAGTGAAGGGAGAGAGAAACACATGGCCAAAGAGAGAAAGGCTGAATCTGGTGAGGATGAAAAGAGAGAGAAGAGTTCGGCCAAGGCGGTAAAACTAGAGAGAAAGCAAAGAAATTTCTATGCAAAAATAAGTAAGGTTAAGTGAGCATTGTTTTCAAAATGGCCAATGATTGTATTCATGTACAAAGAGGCCCTTTTAAACACTGACCAACTTGACTCTTCTTTGCCTAGTGTTGTTGTTTCTCTCTTGCAAGAGTTCGAGGATGTGTTTCCTAATGAGTTACCACATGGTTTACCACCTACCCAAGGGATTGAACATCAAATCAATTTTGTACCAAGTGCATCAATTCCAAACCAACTAGCATATAGAAGAAATCCAAAAGAGACAAAGGAGCTTCAAAGGCAAGTCAAAGATTTGATGAAGAAAGGGTACATGAGAGAAAGTATGAGTCCTTGCACAGTTTCGGTGATTCTAGTGCCTAAGAAGGATGGGACATGGCGGATGTGTGCTGATTGTAGAGCCATCAACAACATAATGGTAAAATATTGACACCCTATTCCTTACTTAGATGATATGTTAGATGAGCTGCATGGTTCTTGTGTGCTTTCTAAGATTGATCTTAAGAGTAGGTATCATCAAATATGAATGAAAGAAGGAGATGAAATGAAGATAGCATTTAAAACTAAATATGGGCTATATGAGTGGTTGGTTATACCATTTGGATTAACTAATGCACCTAGCACTTTCATGTGTTTAATGAATCATGTTTTGCATGCTTTCATTGGTAAATTCGTTGTTGTGTATTTTGATGATATTTTGATTTACAGCAAGAGTTTGCATGAACATGTCTCACATTTGTGTTTGGTTATCGATGTGCTTAGAAAGGAGAAGTTATATCCTAACCTCAAAAAGTGTACTTTCTGCACCGATAAGCTTGTTTTCCTAGGTTTTGTTGTGAGTGCTAAAGGTATCGAGGTTGATGAAAGGAAGATCAAAGCGATCCAAGATTGGCCGACACCCTCCAATATAGGTGATGTTAGGAGTTTTCATGGACTTGCTAGTTTTTATATGAGATTCGTGAAAGATTTTACCACCATCGTTGAACTGTTTATGCAAGTTATCAAAAAGAACGTTGCATTCAAATGGGGTAAAGAACAAGAGAAGGTGTTTCAGCTCATTAAACATAAGCTTACTCACGCTCCTTTACTTGCTTTACCTAATTTTTCTAAAACATTCGAAATTGATTATGATGCTTCTGGTGTAGGTATAGGCACTGTTCTTATGCAGGATGGAAGACCACTTGCGTACTTTAGCGAGAAGTTAAGTGGGGTTGCACTTACCTAGCCCACTTATGACAAAGAGTTGTACGCATTGGTTCAAGCTTTGGAGACATGGCAACACTACTTGTGGCCAAAGGAGTTTGTGATTCGTACGGATCATGAATACTTGAAGCATTTGAAAGGTCAACACAAGCTAAACAAGTGACATGCTTGATGGGTTGGATTCATTGAGACTTTTCCCTATGCCATTCGGTATAAACATGGTAAGGAAAATATAGTTGCGGATGCACTTTCATGCAGGTATGCCTTTATCTCTACTCTTGATGCTAAGTTCCTTGGTTTTGAGCACATTAAGGAACTTTATCTTGATGATCATGACTTTGGGGAGATTTATAGAGCTTGTGAAAAATCTGCAGAAGGTAAGTTCTATAGGCATGAGGGCTTCTTGTTTAGAGAAAATAAGTTGTGTGTGCCTAATTGTTCATTGAGAGACTTGTTAGTTCAGGAATCCCATGGTGGAGGGTTAATGGGACACTTTGGAGTTGTAAAAACTCTAGCTATTTTGCAAGAGCACTTTTATTGGCCACACATGAAATTGGATGTTGAGAAAATTGGTGGTAGATGTGTCATTTGTAGGTAAGCTAAATTGAGGGTTCAACCGAATGGTCTTTACACACCCCTACCTATTCCTAGTGCACCTTGGATTGATATTTCGATGGACTTTGTTTTGGGTTTACCTAGGAGTAGGCATGGAAAGGATTCAATCTTTGTGGTTGTAGATCGTTTTTCTAAGATGGCTCATTTTATACCTTGTAATAAGACTAATGATGCTTCTCATGTTAGCAGATTTGTTCTTTAGGGAGATTGTGCGGTTACATGGTATGCCTAGGACAATCGTTTCAGATCGGGATGCTAAGTTCTCGAGCTACTTTTGGAAGACATTATAGGGAAAACTAGGACTGAAACTTTTGTTTTCTACTACTTGTCATCCTCATACTGATGGTCAAATAGAAGTAGTTAATAGGACTTTATCCACTTTGTTGAGGGCTGTCATTAGCAAGAACATTAAGACTTTGGAGGATTGTTTACCACATGTCGAGTTTGCTTATAATCGTACCATTCATTCTGCTACTAAGTTTTCTCCGTTTGAAATTGTTTATGGGTTTAATCCTTTAACTCCTTTGGATTTAACACCTTTACCTATTTCTAAGCATGTGAACTTAGATGGTCAAAAAAAGGCAGAATTTGTGAAGCAACTCCATGAAAAGGGCACGACTCAACATTGAGAGGAGAACTGAACAATACATCAAGCAAGCTAACAAGGGACATCACCAACTGGTTTTTGAGCCCAGTGATTGGGTGTGGTTACACATGAGGAAAGAACGATTTCCAGCACAAAGACATTCTAAATTGTTGCGCCGAGGAGATGGTCCTTTTCAACTACTAGAACAAATCAATGACAATGCCTACAGACCTGATTTACTAGGTGAGTACAATGTTAACACTACTTTCAATGTTTCAGACTTAAGTCCTTTTGATGTAGGTGTTGATTTGAGGACAAATCCATCTCAAGAGGGGGGAATGATGAGGACATCAAGGCTGCAAGGAATTTTCATGATCCAGTTTAAGTTCAAGTTGGCTCGATGATGAGGACTCAACCTAAAAGATTCAAGGAAGAGCTGAATAACTTGGTCTAGAGAGTTCTACAGCAAGAAGAGAGGGTGTTTACTACCGAGGGTGAACAAAGCCTGGTTTTACTCAGCAAAGTAGAGCTGGAAGGGAGCCATTGCATGGCCAACTTGCATGTTCATTCCATACACGTACACATGTAGGAGTGGTGTGTCCAGTAAAGAATCAAGTCGAGATTCAAGATTCAAGATTTGAATTCTTTGTAATCTTATTTTAATTTAAGTTTCATTTTCAGAATTTAAAATTTAGACTTTATTATAGGCGTGAATAGGAGGAAGGAATCTTAAGTTAAATAATTCCATCCGAGGGATTTATTTAGGTGTTTCTTTCATTAAAGGTAGATTAGGAATTTTACATTTAAAAATAAACCCTATGTGAATTTCGGCCATATAAGGCCCTCTTTTAGATTATGCAATTCAGTTTTGATGTTCATTCATATTGAAAGTTATTCTTCTTAAGTTCTTAAAGAAACTTTTCTGAACTTATCAAGGATTCCTTGTGGCGTTCAATTGACTTATCAAACGGACTTTCCATACCGTTTGTGGTGTCTTCATCATACCAAGGTTCTTGCTTTGCTAAGCAACGGGTCGCGGTTCCACTCAACTTAAAAGGTCTTAGGGTTCGAAATTCTAGATTTGGTATCAGGTTTCGTCACGTGGTTGGCGTGGTTCGTATCACTAGGAAAGGAAAAAAAGTTGAAAACATTTTTTTGTTTCAATTTTTTTTACTTTTTATGTTTTATTTTTAATTTCTTAAAAAAATTAAATATATTACTAAAATACCCTTACTAAAGAGGCCACATGCGTCTCACTTGGGGGAAAGTAACAGATGTCTATTAAAATGATCCATCAGTAACTAAAATGAAAGGTTAGGTTTGGTTCAGTAAAAAAAAGGCTAGGGACTAAGATAATATTTTCGTGAAAGGTTGGAGACTAACATGGTAATTTACTTAAAATTTGTTGATTTGCCATCACAGACTTAAACTATAGCAAAAATAAAATTTTTATATTAATTGAAAAAAACATAGGGAGTACATGTCTTGCTAATATTTTGAACACCAAAAACATTTAAACAAAACTAATTTTTATTATTTCAAGCTTGAATTAATATAGTTGCCAAAAGGAGTACACTTTTCTTATAAGTTTCCCTCTATTCTTAGTCATCGTCATGAAAATATTAGTTGTCGAATGTAATTAATATTGGTGTATTTTGTAAGAACAGAGATAATGGAGGCTATGAATTTCTAGAAATAAAGTATGTTTGGGGCATATATAAAATACTTTCCTTAAAGGTTTTATTTACCCTCACTTATTCAAGTTTGTTAAAGAGTTTTTATAACAAATTACCCTCAAGATATAACAAACACTTGAATACTATATTTAACAACAATATGATGTTCCAAAACAAGATATGAATTCTACAATAATTCTGGAGATTGGACAAAGACAAGGGTACCATTTCACAGATGGACACAACTAGTTCAATCCACATAATTTTTGCTTAAAACTAGCTTTTCATTTGTAAAGGTACCTCTTCAATTGTAAAGGTATCTTTTCATGTATTGATGCATCTATTACAATAGATATGTCTATTGCTAATAGATGTCCTGGTTCGTATAGAAGTATACAATCAATGTTTACTTTGGTTCGAAACATGTCAAACAACACATTTATTCATCTTGTATCAACTCGGAGAGCGCCGTGGCACCAACATTTTGGCTCTGCAATGCTAAATGCACTACACCATATTTCACAAAAAATGAACCAGGCATTGTGGCACCAGTACCTGGGCAGCCCAGCGCTTAAGCACCACCACTCAGTGTAATGACCAAGGAAAAATTCAATAATAAAATCTAATACTTAATTAGATTTGATTAATAAATTTACCCTCATAAATTTTATTTTTGTAAAAGTTATGATAAAATATAGAATACAGTATTAATAGGAAGTTCCACTGTAAATTTGTTACGATGTTGGATATTAACAAATACAGATTTTGTGAGTTTAAATACTCAAAAATTTGTAAATAATATCTATAAAATGAATTTTATATCACAATTAAATGTAAAATTGTGATATAAATGGATGGGTAATTAAGGTATAACTAAAATAGAAAATCCGTCAAAACCCTAAACCAATGCTAAAAAGAGGTCTAATATAGTATAGGTATACTGCTAAGGAAAAACAAAGATATAAGAAATGCTATGTTTGGCTTCCAAAAGTAAACAAAAGACAAAGTAGAATATCTTTTATAATCTAAGAATACGTTTTTACTAGTTTTACCTCGACAGTATAAGTAAAATACGGTGTAATGGAAAAATTATACTATGTGGGAAAATGTAAAAAGTAAAGAGGACACTTTGAAAAATTGGATTGGGCCACCATACCACCTACTGTGGCCCAATCACAATAAGCCAATGGGTTACCCTTAATAATGACTAGGATGACTCACCACCTTTAAGGAAAAGAAATCCCCATTAGATAAGTCTTATTTAAAGACTTAAATAACAAATTTTTTTTTCTCATTTTCTCCCCTTAGTGTTCGGCATCCCCAAGTTCTCTCTTTTCAAAATTTTTTAAAACCAATTTCTCACAAAACCCTCTTTAATCAAGTTTAAAGCTTCAAGAGTCAAGACTCCACAAACTTTTCAAGGTAAAATCCAAACCTACCTTAAGTTCTCTAGGGTTATTTTTTGGGTTTGAAAGGAGTTAATGAAGGCTTGCTTTGTTATGGATCATATTTAGGGAAATTCACCAAAATCAAGGGTGTGAAGGTGTTCAAGCTTACCACTCCTTTGGTAAAAATCTAGCCTTCAAACTTTGATTTCATGGTGGTTTTGTTTTGTTTGATTTTCTTTTAAGTAAGGCTTGTAATTATTTAAATTAGGTTATGTTATGTTGCTTGATTCTAAGGTATGTGATGATGAAAGAGTAGAAAATTAAGGGGTGTGTTTGGAATTTAAGTTGATTTTTAAATTAGGCATAAAATTGCAAATTTTGAATAATTTCCCTAAGAATTGAAACTTGACATATTCAAGCAAGAATATTTGGTAGGGAAGGTTTTGGAACCTGATTAAAAAAGTGGGTGTATAGTATTAAAGCAGATTTTTGTCAAAATTGGCAAGGGACTAAATTGAAAATATTTTCACCATCTCGGCAGATTTGAAAAAGGGTCAAAAACTCCACTTTATAGTGGGAATTTCAAAAAATTCAAAACACAAAAGTTGTAGATCTCGATAAAAACTATTAAAAATCGTGAACAGTTCACCGAAAATCGAGTTTGTTTGTGAGTTATGGATTTTACAAATTTGTTAAAATTGAAAATAATATTTAAAATGCCATCGACTCTACTTACATATAGAGCCAATTTGGGGTAGATATGTAGGTGAATCAGTGGAGCATTACTTAATGAGATTTCGTCAAACCATGATACCTTTGATCTCGCCTGAAATACCCTTGCAACGATCTGTGACCTTATATGGAGAGACCTTTTCGATGTAGTACAGCATCAGATGTAGTACCCATGGGATTTCCTTAGCCTAAATGATTTTATTATGGAAGTATTGCATGTTGAACAAAACGTGGTCGCACCTTTAGAGGATCCCCCAGTGGAGCTGGATGATGATGATGATGACGATGATGAAGAAGAAGAGTTTGAATTTGTTCCAATACCTCCTGAACCTATCATTGTTAGCGACGATGAGTCTACTAATTTTAGCGAGGAAGAGGAGGAGAAGGACCTCGAGAAGAATCTAGAAAACAACGATATGTCAGGTGTAGAATCAGATTAGGAAGAAAATGGACTCATGAAGACTTTTATGTATTAAGATGTATGTAGTTGTATGACTAGTATAGTTTGGGCTTTACTGATGTTCCATATGAGTGTACCTCCAATAAGTGGTATCCTTTTCGGTAGTAGTGTACATGTTAATCAGAAGAAATAACTGCTTCTGGGAATGATATAAAAAGTTTATGTAAGAAAGTAAAGTAAGTGTATTTGTTAGTCCCTTATATAATGTTTTGTTAATGAGGAATGTAAAAGAAAAAGAAAGAAGTTAATGAATGAAATGTATGAAATGAAATGTTAAATGTATGTTATTGTATATATATTTACATGATTTGGAAAAAAAAGATTTTAATAAATACTATTAAACTAATAGAATGTGCTGACATAATAATGAAATTGTACGGTAGGCCTATAAAATTATTATCGATGGCTGATGCACATGGAGGACCTACGAACCCAGACCTGATGGCCATGATTGCTAAATTGCAATAGAAGCTTTAGGCCCAGGAGATGGAATGCAAGGATTAAGAGAGCAACTAGCTAACCAGAATCCCGTACCATCAATACACGCGAACTCTCCCCCCCAGTACCACCGCCTCAACAAGTAGAACTAGCTGCTCTAGCTACCCCAATTGTGTCTGCTACTGAATTCTATGAAAGATTTCGACAGATAAAGGCCTCAAAATTTGATGCATCTACAGACCTACTGGAAGCTGATGATTGGCTTACCGGTATAGAGAGAGTTCTAAAATTTATGGGACTCAGTGATCGCGAGAAAGTTTTATATGCCTCATTTTCTCTCACTAAGGATACGAGGAGATGGTGGGAGTCAGTTGAACATAGAAGGAATGTAGATGAAATGACCTGGCCAGATTTGTGGAGGAGTTTCAAAGAGCCTATTTCAATGTGGAAACAATGGCAGCACAGCAAGAGGAATTTAATAACTTTTGACAAGGCAATATGTCACTGGCCGATGCTATAAAGAGATTCAATCAATTAGTACATCTATGTCCCGAACTAGTACCCACCGATCGAAAACGGATAAGAAGACTGATGTGGATGTTTCGAACCGACATTGCCCTTATAGTGGATAATGGAGGACAAGCCCCTAAAGATGTGGAGGATTGTATCGAATGACTACTAGAGTTGAGTTTAGAATTATCTGTGATAAGGAGGAGAGAGCAAGAATTTTTAGCGCTCAAAAGGAGGAAAAAGCCTTGGCTATATAGAGTCAAGCCTTACAAGCAAAAGGACAAGGAAACATCCTGAATCAGGGGCAGCTCCAAAGTCACCAAGCCGGACGTAACCGCAGCACCAATAATAAGAAGAAATGGAATGTGAATAATCCAAAGAATCAGAAAGGGCAACCCCAAAAAAGAATCAATGATGGAGGGAATAGCAAACCTCTCAGTAATAAATATGGGAAGAGGCATGCGAGAGAGTGCAAAGCTGGCGCTAGTAAGTGTTTTATCTATGGCAAAGAAGGACACTATGCTAGAAACTATTTTTCCAATCCCTAGAATCAGAATAATCAGAGTCAACAAAGGCCCTAGGGAACTTAACTTCATGCAATCCAAGTGCAAATCGAAGGCCCTAGCATCACTTAGGAACATCTGGAAGCTCCAGAACCTAGTGGACCGATTTATGCCTACACCAAGAAAGAGGATGATGCGGGAAGTTCAACAGTGGTAACAGGTCAGTTTTCTGTTGCCAACACCGATGCTTATGTTTTATTTGATTCTAGAGCAACGCATTCATTTGCATCACTTAAGTTTGCTAAACGGATAGGAAATGAAGGGGATAGGATAGAACAAACTTTTAGAGTTGTATTTCCCTCTAGGAAGATATTAAGTTCTGATTTGTGACACCCGTTATTCTCCTAACGGGTATTGAGGTAATTAAATTAATTTTTAGTGTATAAAAAAAATTGCTTCATTTAAATTTATTTTATAATATTTATTTTTATCTATTTTTAAATTTTCTAAAATTCTCCTATATTTATTTAGTATGATTACTAAAAAGCTTTAGAACTTCTAATAAATCTCAAAAATGTCATATTGGCATTATGTGTGTTAAAGTCTTTAGATGAGACATAAGGATATCTTTTCCAACTACTCTTGACCCTCATTTTCTTTATTTCCTCCGTGACATGCTTCAACATGTCTCCTCTATAATTGTTTCTATCACTTCTCTTCAAAGACTTCATCTTTTCTTCCTTTCTCTTCCACGGTTCCCACACTCTTCTTCTCATTTCTTTGCTGAAGCAAAATATTTAGAGAACTTCTTCAAGGCAGCCATAAAAATCAGCCACCATCACCTCCATTTGAGCAAGAATTTCAGTCATACCGAAGTAAAGGAACCTGTTTTGAAGCCATTTCAAGCTTCCAACTAACCATAATCCGAGGTTAGAATCTTATGAACAAATTTAGTCTTTCATTTATAAATTTTCTTTTATACTAAAGGATTATTCAAATTTGCGTTCTTAAACCTAAGTATATGTTTGTTGCTATTTTGGAGCATATGTATGAAGTCTAAGTGTATATGCCCTAGACAGAAAATTTATATTGTTAAACTTTGTAATACCTCTATGGGCAGTGGTTATTTCTTGAAATTCTAAGATTAAATTAAAATTAATTTTATGAATTGGTTTGCATATTTGAAAAGTAGCATCCTAGGCTTTCTAACGAGCTATCATAAACCTAAATCGGAGTTGTATTTTATTTTCTAAGAATTATTCAATTTTTGTATTGGAAACTAGTAAATCTGCCAGTTTGTTATGGTATACCAGCTGCTAACCTGAACCAAGAACCCATCTTTGCTCACCACCTAATTCTTTAATGTCTTGCAACCTTTCCAATATTATCCTAAGTGATTGATGAATCTTATTAGGGACTAAAACATATAGATTACTTGTTCACATTTTATATTGTGTTAAGACAAAAATTGTTTACTGTGGTATTCAAAAGAGATTTATATAAAAGCTTTAATGGCATACTAGTAAGATAGGTTTACACATGATTTATTAATGAATGTAGTTGTATGTTGTGCTTTAGTTTTAATTGTCCTTATGCACGCCTTAGGATCAAGGGAGTATGGAGCTAACGTTAATTGATTCCAGGATTAAAAGATTGTTGATAAGCTTGAAAGGTAGGGATTCTATTACTCATCTTTTGTGAGGTTTTTATAGAATTAAAATTGATTGTTTTGCCGCAATATATATATATCTATGTTGAACTGATATTATATGAGTATCACATATGAAACTATGACATGGACTCGTCTTGTATTGTACGGCGAGGAACATAATGAATTGACACATGTTATAAATTGAGAAGCATGGTTAGGAAAACTGACTCTATTAATAATGATTTAATATAGAGAAATGGTGAGACATGAAGAGGGCGGCGATTACGTCCTTGGGCATGAATACCCTAAAAGGGTAAAATAGGGGGAAGGTGATAACGCTTCCTTGGGTTGAAAGTCCCAGAACACACTGTACAGGAATCGACTTGGTGAGGACTCGGGGCTTGATGTCCCCTCACCGGAACACCCTTGGAATGTTTATAGGGTGATCAAGTGCAGCCCATTTGGGTTTCGATGAGTTGAGTGATACTCAATTTAACATGGATACCTAGGAACAATGATGATTGGTAATATTTGTATAAATGTGTAATTATGACACTTGGTAACGATTAACTACGGTATCCATAAGATGTGATCATAATAAACCTCATAATCTGGAATATGATGTAACTTACTAACCATGCAGGTTTTAATGTGGTAATGATAAAAACCTAAAGGTGAGTAATGGCTTTCTCTACTGAGCATAGTGTCGCTCATTCCCTTATATTTTTATCTTTTCAGGACTCACTAAGTGTGAGGTGGCTACGAGAAATATAGTTGAGGAAGTGATGTAGCTATATTACATTGGGACTGCTTCAATTATTGAGAATGTTCTTCACTGATAATGTAAGCATCAATTGTTACTTTCTGTGACTGTATTACAATGTGTTGAGGGTTAAAATGATGATGACAACAGTTTATATTTTTAAATTTAAGGTGCTACATTAAACTGTGGTTTATTTGTCGTTTATATTTTTATTTTTGAGTTGGGAGTTTTTATTTAAGTCCCGGGCAAATTTTATTTTTAAGGATTTACTTTTATTATTTATTTTTATTTTATCTCATTAAAAACTGTTAACCCCCATATAGGGGCGTTACAGAATTTTTGGTATCAGAGCCTAGGTTCGGTTAACCTAGGGAGTGTAGCATCACTTTAAAAAAAAAATATTTTTGAGATGGTTTTGAAGCTGAATTTTCATTGTCATCATTAAAATGAACCTTCACATTGATTTATACAGTCTAGAAGGATGTAACATGGAAAGGCCATAGAATGAAAATATTAATAGTTATATGAGTACAATAATTATATAGAAGGAAAGTATTAATAGTTATGAGGGAATGATAATTATATGGAATGAGTTTATAAGTAGATTGCTTATGAGAGATTCGTATAATCTTTGGATCTATAAGCATATCTAATTCGTATAAACGATGAGAAATTCGTATAGATAAGAGGATTTAAAAGCCTTTTGTCTCGTGAAAAACAATAAGAAATATAAGACTTGATTTATTGATTTTAAAGTTTGACATAGATATGCCAAATTTTTCGTAATTGATTCAAACCTAAGTAATGATTATGTGTGGATTCGATGGAGCACATAAGTGTCAATATCTTTTCTTAAAAGTTCTATTTATTTGAGGAATATGATATAAGTTGGGAATCATGGTATTGAATCTTGAGAGAGATAAATGTTAGACTTTTGGTCTGTTGAGGCTGTGTAAAGTCTAGAATGCATGAATCTCAAAATTGGAATATTTTGTTACGTACATTGTATTTAAGTGTATCAGTGAATCTTTATATATAGATGCAATAGAAAAATGATCAATAGGAGTTTCCTTAAGTAAATCATAATACTTAAGGCACTTATAATAATTTTGGATAATTACGATAAAATGTTTAAGTTTTAGATGTTTAGATGTGAATCTTTTGGTTACCTAAGGTTTTTTTATATGAGGAAATTATATATTGTATAAGTAGAATTGTGGGGATTGTAGATGTTCTTAAGTAGTAACATCTAGTGTCTTTGTTCATTGATATGGTCTACGTTGAAAGACGTAAATCGTATTGATTTCAAGGTTAGTCGCATTCTAAACCCTTGGTAGTAATGATGATGAATCCATTGATAGATGTTAAGTATTATGAATAACATATGGGTGTATGTATTGTTCAATAAGGTTTTGATTAAAACAAAATTATTTGAGTTGCTGGAAGATTATGTTGTTATGAAATGATTTTAAATATCATTCAGGAAGATCCTTGTTGTCGTTAAATTAGATTTGTTGTTCATAGTTAACTTTATCTATAGTGGGCTTTAAATTGGGTTTAAGATTTATACAAATTGGTTTTCAATTTTATGTTTGTTATTTAACTCGTTCTAAATGTGTTAAGGCCCGAAACAATCTGACCATTTTAACTAAGAACATTTGGGCCTAGTTCAAATCTTAAATCAGTTTGATTCACACTGTCTCTCCCACGTGGTCTCTATACGTGTCATATACAGTGGTTTAATCATTGTTTACATATACGTTTACTGTGTATAGGAGCTTATTTCTCCGAGTTCACTTTTTCTCTCTTAATTTGTTATTTTCTCTCTAAATCGCAAATCCTCTTCTTTTTCATTAGAAATTCTTCTTTTCCTCTAAAAGAAGAAGGAATTCTAGGATTCTGCAATTTACTATCTTAATTTTTCCTTTCTATTTACTCTTCTTTCATCTCATCATGGACCCAAAGTACCAACACCTGAGAAAGTATTTCCCATCACTCTCCCAAAAGATTCTCAGAAAGAAATACAAGGCTAGAATTACTCGGTTGTGGATTCTTATGCATTTTGGCATCCCTTGTGATGTGAGAATGTTGATAGAGGGAAAATCCGTCCGAGTGACTTTAGTCAAGATGTCGGTTTACCAGGAACGGGTACCAGTCATAGTGCAATGAAAAGAAGAGCCCGTGCCATCGTGGTCGCTTGTAACAAATGTGGAAGACAAAATTGTAACGGTAAATGTACTTCACCTGGTTATATGTCTACGAATAGAGAGGATAAAATAAGGTTTTGTAGGGATGGACTTTCAAAGGAGAACTTGGATAGCATCCATCCTCCTCTCCACGGTCACCCTAGTGGATATGTTCAAGGAGCTATTTTTAAACTCTGGCCTAAATTTTATACAGAAAGACAACGCCTCAGGAATATGGTATTTCTAGATCCTGTTTGCCAAGCCATAAGAAAACTGGATGGGGAATAAGTCATCGCTCTATAAAGGTTATTTAGTCTTTACTTATTTGAAGCAGTTTTAGCTGATGTTCAACAGTTTGTGTTTTTCTTTTACTTAGAATATTTGCTTTTGTGTTTGAAATAATTGCGATTATTAGATTGATACAGTAAGTGTTAATATCTTATTTAATTTATGATTTTCTTAAATATATATATAATAAAATATATTATCTTATCAGACATGTCACATACGGTACAGTAATATGTTTAAATTTTGAAAAGCTTATCCAGATATTTCAAGATTTGTGTCTCAAATTTCAAAAGTTCTACAGTATTTGTCATTTATATTAAATTTCTAGACTTGGTGTATATTTGTCAAAAAGTCTACAGTTGTGTCAAGAGGGTCTTCTGTCAAATTGTTCTCAATTGTCAAAAGTTATACAATTAGAGTCTAATCTTTTTCAAAAAGTGAATCAGATTTTCTGTAAACTATCAATCACCTTATCTTACTTTTTTATCCGCACAAGATTTTGTTTAAATCTTTGGATTACCTTTTCATTACCTACTCGTCTGTCTCTTTAGCCCTTTTTGTATATTTCTCATCTTTAAAATCTCATGTAGAACCCGAAGTCTAAGTGGAGCAGACATTAAGCAACCACTTCTATAAACCAAATATGTCTACCTCCCAGTCCACGAAGAAAATAAAGAATGTCTGTGTCTTTTGTGGTTCCAGCCTTGGAAAAGATAAAGCTTATTTAGAAGCTGCAAATCACTTAGGGCAAGTCCTAGCACGCAAGAAGATTAACATAATCTATGGGGGTGGTAGTATAAAAATGATGGAAAATATGGCACTAGCAGCTAGGTCTAGCGACGCTACTGTTGTAAGAATTTGGCCTCATATTCCAGTTGAAGGAAACCTTTATAAGGAAGCCGTAGGTAAGGGAGAAGGAGTCAGGAGTATCCCTAGAAATTTTAAAGACATAATCTATAATTCTGATGCTTTTATAGCATTACCTGGTGGTCTAGGTACTCTTGAGGAAATATTTGTAGTTGCTTGTGGGCAATTGTTGGGCTTTTATTCCAAACCTTTGGGACTGCTGAATGTAAATGGGTTTTATGACGGTCTTTTGAAATTTCTAGATTACGCTGTGGAAGAAAACATCACTACAGAATCGGAGAGACAAATCTTTGTTACTGCTTCAACAGCTGAGGAATTGATAGATAAAATGCAAATCATACATCCATAATCCGACACTGCAACATCCAAGCTTGAATGGGAAAGGGAAAGCCGGGAGCGGCCAATTGATTTGAATCTCCATCTGTAATCTTTTTGTTTTATCTATGGCATGTAGGCATGTGTGTCCGTATTTCGTGTGTTACGAATAACCGTTTACCTTGTATTCTGTGTTTCTTGTGGTACGTCATTGTTCAATCTTTTAGATTCATTGAGCCTAATGCCGGGATGGCTGGATACGGAGTACTTGATGCTCTCGAAACGCATCCTTCTTAAGGTCCGATCTTTTGTTTATCGATGTTTTTGTATCCTCTAAGCATGCATGATATGGATAGCTGGTATACGGAGTGCCTTGTACTCTCGAAACGTATCCGTATCATGTTTGTAATGTGTAATATTCTGTTAATATTATGTGGAAGTACCAGAGTCAGTTATGGGGATATTCCATATGAAATATGAGTATATTATTTGGGTTGAATGTTTGTGTCATGAGGATAGCTGTTTAATGAAAAATATGTCGGGTATGTTTGCAACTCTGAGATTCTGTTTAATATCTCTATGAATAAGTTTAATGTATGGTTTTGAATAGAAGTGTTTGTGATATATGTTTTATGATTATGTTCTAGTTTATTAGTTGAGGTATGAAATCAAATATATTTGACTTTTCTTTACTCAAAAAGGAAAAGGAACCTAAAGATGAAGTATATAAAATTTCTCTGGCAATCTCCTTAAATGTGATTGTAAATCACAGTCCATGGACAATGAAGGACTGGAATCATGATATGGTCAATATGTATGCCTGATCAGATTCTTAGACTATTATACGGTGTTATAAGTTGAAACTTGTCAGAAATACTCTCATTGAGGGATTTAGGAGTAAGATTTATTATGCAAGTAAATAAGTGGAGATACGATGACTTAAATTTGGAGGACAAACAACATTAACGGTTTAGACTCGGAATTGGAATCATAATGGAATTAAAATTTTTACTAGTATTGCTAGAATTGAAATTTCGAGGACGAAATTTCTTTAAGGGGGGGGGGTAGAGCTGTGACACCCGTTATTCTCCTAACGGGTATTGAGGTAATTAAATTAATTTTTAGTGTATAAAAAAAATTGCTTCATTTAAATTTATTTTATAATATTTATTTTTGTCTACTTTTAAATTTTCTAAAATTCTCCTATATTTATTTAGTATGATTACTAAAAAACCTTAGAACTTCTAATAAATCTCAAAAATGTCATATTGGCATTATGTGTGTTAAAGTCTTTAGATGAGACATAAGGATATCTTTTCCAACTACTCTTGACCCTCATTTTCTTTATTTCCTCCGTGACATGCTTCAACATGTCTCCTCTATAATTGTTTCTATCACTTCTCTTCAAAGACTTCATCTTTTCTTCCTTTCTCTTCCACGGTTCCCACACTCTTCTTCTCATTTCTTTGCTGAAGCAAAATACTTAGAGAACTTCTTCAAGGCAGCCATAAAAATCAGCCACCATCACCTCCATTTGAGCAAGAATTTCAGTCATACCGAAGTAAAGGAACCTGTTTTGAAGCCATTTCAAGCTTCCAACTAACCATAATCCGAGGTTAGAACCTTATGAACAAATTTAGTCTTTCATTTATAAATTTTCTTTTATACTAAAGGATTATTCAAATTTGCGTTCTTAAACCTAAGTATATGTTTGTTGCTATTTTGGAGCATATGTATGAAGTCTAAGTGTATATGCCATAGACAGAAAATTTATATTGTTAAACTTTGTAATACCTCTATGGGCAGTGGTTATTTCTTGAAATTCTAAGATTAAATTAAAATTAATTTTATGAATTGGTTTGCATATTTGAAAAGTAGCATCCTAGGCTTTCTAACGAGCTATCATAAACCTAAATCGGAGTTGTATTTTATTTTCTAAGAATTATTCAATTTTTGTATTGGAAACTAGTAAATCTGCCAGTTTGTTATGGTATACCAGCTGCTAACCTGAACCAAGAACCCATCTTTGCTCACCACCTAATTCTTTAATGTCTTGCAACCTTTCCAATATTATCCTAAGTGATTGATGAATCTTATTAGGGACTAAAACATATAGATTACTTGTTCACATTTTATATTGTGTTAAGACAAAAATTGTTTACTGTGGTATTCAAAAGAGATTTATATAAAAGCTTTAATGGCATACTAGTAAGATAGGTTTACACATGATTTATTAATGAATGTAGTTGTATGTTGTGCTTTAGTTTTAATTGTCCTTATGCACGCCTTAGGATCAAGGGAGTATGGAGCTAACGTTAATTGATTCCAGGATTAAAAGATTGTTGATAAGCTTGAAAGGTAGGGATTCTATTACTCATCTTTTGTGAGGTTTTTATAGAATTAAAATTGATTGTTTTGCCGCAATATATATATATCTATGTTGAACTGATATTATATGAGTATCACATATGAAACTATGACATGGACTCGTCTTGTATTGTACGGCGAGGAACATAATGAATTGACACATGTTATAAATTGAGAAGCATGGTTAGGAAAACTGACTCTATTAATAATGATTTAATATAGAGAAATGGTGAGACATGAAGAGGGCGGCGATTACGTCCTTGGGCATGAATACCCTAAAAGGGTAAAATAGGGGGAAGGTGATAACGCTTCCTTGGGTTGAAAGTCCCAGAACACACTGTACAGGAATCGACTTGGTGAGGACTCGGGGCTTGATGTCCCCTCACCGGAACACCCTTGGAATGTTTATAGGGTGATCAAGTGCGCCCATTTGGGTTTCGATGAGTTGAGTGATACTCAATTTAACATGGATACCTAGGAACAATGATGATTGGTAATATTTGTATAAATGTGTAATTATGACACTTGGTAACGATTAACTACGGTATCCATAAGATGTGATCATAATAAACCTCATAATCTGGAATATGATGTAACTTACTAACCATGCAGGTTTTAATGTGGTAATGATAAAAACCTAAAGGTGAGTAATGGCTTTCTCTACTGAGCATAGTGTCGCTCATTCCCTTATATTTTTATCTTTTCAGGACTCACTAAGTGTGAGGTGGCTACGAGAAATATAGTTGAGGAAGTGATGTAGCTATATTACATTGGGACTGCTTCAATTGTTGAGAATGTTCTTCATGATAATGTAAGCATCAATTGTTACTTTCTGTGACTGTATTACAATGTGTTGAGGGTTAAAATGATGATGACAACAGTTTATATTATTAAATTTAAGGTGCTACATTAAACTGTGGTTTATTTGTCGTTTATATTTTTATTTTTGAGTTGGGAGTTTTCATTTAAGTCCCGGGTAAATTTTATTTTTAAGGTTTTACTTTTATTATTTATTTTTATTTTATCTCATTAAAAACTGTTAACCCCCATATAGGGGCGTTACATGATTATTGGTTACATCATGTACCAATCATCATCTATGGAAGGGAATTGTATATCGATTTAATAAGAATCGATATACAAGATTATGATGTTATCTTGGGAATGGATTTGTTGGGAAAATACACCGCCAAGATTAACTGCCGACATCGCAAGGTTATGTTTCGACCTTCTGAAAGTGAGAAATTCGTGTATTCAGGGAAGATTTCCAAGGCTCCAAAGGCGCTAATTTCTGCATTGAAAGTAAGGAAGATGTTGGAGAGTGGATGCACTGGTTATCTAGTGAATTTAGTAAATAAAGATCAAGAAGATCAGTTAGGGCCAGAGAATGTCCCTATAGTAAAGAATTCATCGACATGTTTCCAGACGAATTACCAGGCTTACCACCAGAGCTAGAAATTTCATTCGAGATTGAATTGATGCCAGGTATAGCCCCAATTTTAAAGGCACTGTATCGTATGGTTCCAAGAGAACTCAAAGAGCTTCAGGTGCAGTTGCAAGAATTGCTGGACAAAAGGTTTATCCAGCCAAGTCATTCTCCATAGGAAGCGCCCGTTTTAATCGTCAAGAAGAAAGATGGAACCTTACTGATGTGCATTGATTACCAGGAACTAAACAAGGTTATGATTGAAAACAATTATCCACTTTCGAGGATTGATGATTTATTTGATTAATTGAAAGGGGTGTCTGTATTTTCAAAAATTGACCTGTGCTCTGGATACTATCAGCTTCAAGTTAAGGAAGAGGACGTGCCAAAGACAACATTTCAAACGTGTTATGGACATTATGAATTCTGTATTATGCCATTCAGATTGACCAATGCCCCGGTAGCTTTTATGGATCTTGTGAACTGGATTTTCAAGGATTATCTCAACAAATTTGTCATTGTATTCATCAACGACATCAACATTTATTCAAGAACGTCAGAGGAGCATGAGAAACATTTGAGAATTGCACTACAGTTGTTAAGGAGGCATTAGTTGTATACCAAGTTCTCAAAATGTGAATTTTCGTTGGAAAAAGTTCATTTTCTAGGACATGTGGTATCACGAGATGGAGTATCTATCAATCCTTCCAAAGTTGAAGTAGTAAATACGTGGCCTACACCAAAGAGCGTTACCGAGATTAGGAGTTTTCTCGGTCTAGCAGGCTATTACCAACGTTTTATAGAAGGATTCTCCAGGCTCGCAGCACTACTTACGACTCTAACACGAAAGGCAATAGAATACAAATGGACCAAGAAGTGTAAAGAAAGTTTTCAAGAGTTAAAAAAGTAGCTCACAAGTGCACCAGTACTAAGCATACCTAATCCGAATCTAGGAAATTTTGTAATTTACAGTGACGCATCAAAAATAGGCTTAGGAGCCGTACTTATGCAAAATGGAAAAGTGATTGCATTTGCATCTCGGCAACTAAAAGATCATTAAAGGAACTACCCGATGCATGATTTGGAATTAGCAGCAGTCGTATTCGCGTTGAAGATCTAGCGCCACTACTTGTATAGAGCTAAATGCGAGATTTATACTGACCACCAGAGTCTAAAGTATATTTTTACACAGAAGGAGCTCAATATGAGACAATAAAGATGGCTCGAGCTAGTTAAGGACTATGACGGCGAAATTTTATATCACCCTGGAAAAGCTAATCGGGTAGCTGACGCACTCAATCGTAGAGCAACGTCCTCACTTGCAATGATGCAGTTGATACCAAAATCTCTCCAAAAGGACTTGATAGAAGTAGAAATAGAGATAATTATAGAAGGATTAGCTGATCTATCATTCCCACCAATTATCCTAGAAAACTTAAAGGAGTAGCAAGAAGCAGATTCATCACTGCTCAAGCACAAAGATGAGGCCCATAAAAACAAGGAAGCAAGATTTAGTATCCTGGAAGATGGCATTCTCTACCATAGAGGCAGATTATGCATTACCAATAATGAAGAGTTAAAGATATTAAAGGAGGCTCATAAGGCACCGTATGCTGCGCATTTAGGAGCTACTAAAATGTACAAGGATTTGAAAGAGCATTATTGGTGGCATGGAATGAAAAAAGATGTCGCACAATTTGTCAGTAAATGTCTCATGTGCCAAAAAGTGAAGGCGGAGCATCAACGACCGGTAGGCAAACTATAGAAGATTGAAATTCTAGAATGGAAATAGGACCAAATAACCATGAATTTGGTGATTGGATTACCCAAAACTGCTGGAGGAAATGATGCTATATGGGTGATTGTAGATAGATTAACTAAATCTGCACACTTTTTGCCTATTAAAACTTAGCAGCTCCGTAGAACAATTAGCTGAACTATACATTACCCAAATAGTTAGATACCATGGAGTCCCAAAATCCATTATTTTTGATTGTGATGGTCGGTTCACTTCCAAATTTTAGAGGAGCGTTCACCAAGCAATGGGAACAAAGCTGCCCTTTAGTACAGCTTTCCACCCTTAAACGGATGGTCAATCTAAAAGGACCATTCAAACTCTAGAGGATATGCTAAGAGCCTGTGTGTTAGATTTCAAGGGGGGATGGGATAGAAAGCTTCCATTGATCGAATTTGACTACAATAACAGCTATCAAGCCTCCATAGGAGTGGCTCCATACAAAGCTCTCTACAGGAGAAGACGTAGATTGCATCTACATTAGTATGAAACTAGAGAAAAAGCATTATCGACTACGGATTTTGTGCAAAGGATGACGGAGGATGTAAAACTAATCCGTCAATGGATGGAAACTGCTTTTAGTCATTAGAAGAGTTATGCTAATCGGTGATGAAGACCCCTAGAATTCCAAGTAGGGGATTTGGTCTTCTTGAAAGTAATGCCAATGAAAGGGGTAGTAAGATTTGGGAAAAAGTGAAAACTAGGCCCAAGGTATATTGGACCCTTTGAAATTCTAGAAAGAGCAGGTAGTGTGGCTTACAAATTAGTTTTACCTCCTAAAATGGCATCAGTATATAACGTGTTTCATGTATCCATGCTAAAGAAGTATGTAGCTGATTCTTCACATGTTCTACTGCCCGAAGAAATTGCTGTGCAGGAGAATAGTTTGAATTCTGGCTTGAGAAGAAAAGGAATTAAGAAACAAGACGAAACCTCTCGTCAAAGTTTTGTAGCGCAACCATCAAGTAGAAGAGGCAACTTGGGAGCGAGAGGATGAAATGAGGAAAGTCTACCTTGAATTGTTTTGATTTTCGAGGACGAAAATTCTTCAGGGGGTAGGTTGTAATGACCAAGGGAAAATTCATTAATAAAATCTAATATTTAATTAGATTTAATTAATGAATTTACCCTCATAAATCGTATTTTTGTAAAAATTACGATAAAATATAGAATACAGTGTTAATAGAAAGTTCCACTGTAAATTTGTTACGATGCTGGATATTAACAAATACAGATTTTGTGAGTTTAAATACTCATAAATTTGTAAACAATAACCATAAAATGAATTTTATATCACAATTAATTGTAGAATTGTGATATAAATAGATGGGTAATTAAGATATAACTAAGATAGAAAATCCGTCAAAACCCTAAACCAATGCTAAAAGGGGGTCCGATGCGGTATAGGTATAATGCTAAGGAAAAACACAGATATAAGAAATGCTATGTTTGGCTTCCAAAAGTAAACCAATGGCAAAGTAGAATATCTTCTATAGTCTAAGAATACATTTTTACTGGTTTAGCAAGACAGTATAAGAAAAATACTATATGGTGAAAAAATTATATTGTGTGGGAAAATGTAAAAAGTAAAAAGGACACTTTCAAAAATTGGATTCGGCCACCATACCACCTAATGTGGCCCAATCACAATAAGCCAATGGGTTACCCTTAATAATGACTAGGATGACTCACCACCTTTAAGGAAAAAAAAATCCCCATTAGATAAGTCTTATTTAAAGACTTAAATAACAAAATTTTTTTCTCATTTTCTCCCCTTAGTGTTCGGCAGCCCCAAGTTCTCTCTTCTCAAAATTTTCTCAAAACCACCTTCTCACAAAACCCTCTTTAATCAAGTTTAAAGCTTCAAGAGTCAAGGCTCCACAAACTTTTCAAGGTAAAATCCAAACCTACCTTAAGTACTCTAGGGTTGTTTTTGGGTTTGAAAGGAGTTAATGAAGGCTTGCTTTGTTATGGATCATATATAGGGAAATTGACCAAAATCAGGGGTGTGAAGGTGTTCAAGCTTACCACTCCTTCTTTGGTTAAAATCTAGCCTTCAAACTTTGATTTCATGGTGGTTTTGTTTTGTTTGATTTTCTTTTAAGCAAGGCTTGTAATTATTTAATTTAGGTTATGGTATGTTGCTTGATTCTAAGCCATGTGATGATGAATGCGTAGAAAATTAAGGGGTGTGTTTGGAATTTAAATTGATTTTTAAATAAGGCATAAATTTGCAATTTTTGAATAATTTCCCGAGGAAATGAAACTTGACATTTTTTGTAAGGGAAGGTTTTGGAACCTAATTAAAACAGTAGGTGTTTAGTATTAAAGCAGATTTTTGTAAAAATTGTCAAGGGACTAAATTGAAAATATTTCACCATCTTGGTAGATTTGAAAAAGGGTCAAAAACTCCACTTTACAGTGGGAATTTTGAAAAATTCAAAACACAAATGTTATAGATCTCGACAAAACTGTTTGAAATCACCAACGGTTCATCGAAAATCGCATTTGTTTGTGAGTTATGGATTTTACAAAATTTGTTAAAATTGAAAAAAATTCTTTAAAAGGTAAAAGCATTATTTTACAAAAGGATTTTAGGTATGGTATTATGAGCAAATATGATCCTTATGAAAAATGAAAAATGAAAAATTATGGTTTAAAGAGATTATTTTTAGTTTCGACGGGTAAAATTGTCAAAATTTTCAAATAAGGGACGAAATTGTAAAGTTTTATTAAAGTGGGGCATTAATGCAAAATAAGGAAACTTGACACCACATGGTATTGTTTTATAATTAATAAGCAACAATTTTTGCTAAAATAGCAAAATCGAGCTCAAGAAATTTAGGAAGACCCACCGAGGCAAAATCATCATTTTCCCACGAGTGACCCGAACTGCTCCAAAACGTTCCAAATAGGAAAAGGGATTACTAATAAGATTTTCACCCTTTGTTAGAAACAATAAGGTAGAATAAAATAAGTGAAAGAAAATCTAAGATCATTAGCGTGATAGACTGGTATATAACCAGTCTATTGATTAAAGAATGTTTTGCAATGATGCACAAGACAAAATAGTGGAAATGTGGCTAATAGCCTTATAATTGGCCAAACAGGACCCTAGAGGACTAGGAAAAAAGGGACTGAGATTGGCTAGCACAGCAACATAGACAAGTAAGTATCAATCCCACCTACATTATGGAATTGTGGGTATAAAATATGGTGTATATATATATATAACATATGTACCTGCGTGTATATTATAATACATACCTGTGTGTATATTGATATGTGTACCTGTGAGTATATAAAATAAGTACCTATGCGTATATTATGTTGTATACCTATGCATATGTTGATGTGTACTTGTGAATATATAAAATATGTACCAGAGTGTACTATACAGTAGAAGAATATCTATGTTTTGTGTATAACATGTGAATATGACCTCATGCATGGTATGATAACCATAACAATTAGGCTCATAAATGTGTTATAATTGGCCAAATAGGACCCTAGAGGACTAGAAAAAAAGGGACTGAGATCGGCTAGCACAGCAACATAGACAAGTAAGTACCAATCCCACCTACAGTATGGAATTGTTGGTATAAAATATGATATATATATATATATAACATATGTACCTGTGTGTATATTGATATGTCTACCTATGAGTATATAAAATAAGTACCTATGCGTATATTATGTTGTATACCTATGCGTATGTTGATGTGTACTTGTTAATATATAATATGTACCTGAGTGTACTATATAGGAGAAGAATATCTATGTTTTGCGTATAACATGTGAATATGAACTCATGCATGGTATGGTAACCATAATAATTAGGCTCATAAATGCACCACTAGAAATAAGAAGAGTGTTGTACCGACTCCTGACTCAAGGGGAGTTCAAGGTTATGGTATAGTCTCGGTGTCATGTAGACCTATGTGCGCAATGGTACAAACACTTAGGCCATAGCTAAAGATAAGACATGATAAGGATAAAGAATGTTCATAAGAAAGCATAGTTGGATCATGCATTTTAGTGAATGTTGCATGTGGGCTATGTTGAGACTTACTGGGCACAAAGTCACTTAATATTTCATACTGTAGGTATCTCTACTAAAAGGTTAGAGTAACTTCACTGATGAGTTGGTGGTGGTGGAATATGAGCAATGTGCAAAACCGAGAATGGTTACTGCCACGGACGTGTTTCTGCTATTATGTATTTTAAGTTATTTTGAAACGTGTAGTAAAAACAAAAAAATGTAATATAGTTAAGTAAAATAAAACCTCTTTGAGACATGTGATACATGTTATGTGATATAAAGAAAGTTTGCTTTTGTGTATATATATATATAACTACAAAAGATCTTTAAGTATGTATGTGTGGGAAAAAAAGTTTTTCTCAGATTTTCATTGATACATAAGTAAGGAAAAGTGATAAAGTATAGCCTGATAAAGGCAGGTTGGGACACCCAGTGCCTCAGCGTTGGGTGCACTGTCCTTCCTCACGCTGATTGTTTGTTTTGGCACCGTAACCTAAATTTTTAGCGCTGCGACACTCCGTGCTGGCATAAAACACATTAAAAATGTGATTGTTCAACCATTATGATGTGATCTTTGGTCTTAAACTTGTTAGAGATATATATTATAATCTATCTAACAATCCTTCACTGGATTGTAATATTTTTCCATGTCAAACAATGATAAACTCATACATACAAGAAGGTATCTTTCAATTTTTACCTGTAATTAGTGAATATGCTTCAAAATATTTTCAAGACAATAGTGCACTTTGAATTGAACTTTGTTTCTTAAGCAAATAACAAAAATATATCACATATGAGATATCTAAAAATTCAAATTATGTTCTAGTCATTTTGCACTATTCTGGCCTTATGTATTATCTTAGATTCATGAACATTTACATAATTATACCACAATCTTTTTAGAAATAATGCCATTCCTTATGTTCACTTAGGTGAGTTTTGATTTATGTCTCTTGCTACTTTGAGACGAATTTCATTAAGTGTATAAACTTAACCTCAACCATGTAGTTAATTTGCACCAAAATCTTGGAAGGGACAATAATTTTTGGGTGCTAACCCAATCACATAAGGACTTGTTCTTACCCATTTAACTATGGAATAGTGGTACAACTATTACATAGTTGGGTTACCATCACCGATGACTCTTACACAAAAGATTTTAGTCTCATTCCACTAGATGTGTCATTGACTAAGTCTCTAGAAAGACCTTTTGTCAAGGGATCTACTGTGTTCTTATTACTCTTAGCATAAGCATTATTAATAACACTATAAATTATTAGTTGTTTAACATATTCATTTCTCATGCTAATATGGGTAGACTTTCCATTTAAGCTTTGTTATAAGCTCAAGACAATTTAGCTTCATTATTACAGTGCAAAGAAATAGATGGCATCTGTTGTGCCTATAACTCAATATCAAATAACATATTTCGCAGCCATTCTGCTTCTTTGCCTGTGGTTGCAAGTGCTATAAACTCATTTTTCATCGTTGAGTGAGTAACATACATTTGTTTCTTAAAAGCCTAAGACACGACTTCTCTTGCAATTGTGAAAATCCAACCGAATGTGGATTTATTATCACTTGCATTGGTTATCCAACTTGCATCCGAGTACCCTTCTAGTACCATGGGATAATCACTATAAAAGAACCTAAATTAATGGTCGTCTTAAGATAATCAAGTATTCTTCCAATTGCTTTCTAATGTTCAACACTTGGGTTAATTGTAAATCTTGAAATTTAGCATACTGTAAATGTAATATCTAGCCTTGTATAATGCATAGCATATATTAAGCTACCAATTGCACTAGCATACTAAAGTTGTGCTACCGTTTGGCCATCATTTTCTAGTAATTTAATACTAGAATCAAAAGGGGTATTCACTTCTTTAAACTTTAAATTGTTGAATTTAAAAGCACCTTCTCAATATAATGAGATTGACATAATGAGTAACCCCACTATGCTTCCTCATTTCCACACCTAAATTAGTATATACCTCACCAAGATCTTTCATCTTAAATTATGAAATTAGATACTTACTAGTGTCATTCAGTCCTTGCATGTTAGTTTCAAAGACAAGCAAGTCATAGACGTATGAATATAATTACATGAAAATCATTTGTAAATCTAGAATAAATATATTTATCCGTAATTTTATGCTTAAAACCATGAGACAATATCATGGAATCAAAATTCTCATGCCATTATTTTAATGCTTGCTTTAATCTATAAAGCAACTTGACTAATTTGTAAACCTTATTGTCATTTCTAGGCAATACAAACCCCTTGGGTTGTTACGTATAGATTTTCTCATTGAGATCACCATTTAGAAAAGCTGTCTTTATATCCATTTGGTGCACATGCGAATTATATATTGAAGCAATTGTGAATAAGCGACCTAGCTATCGGAGTATATGTATCAAAGTAGCTTATACCATGCTTTTGTTTAAAGCCCTTGGCTACCAATCTAGCCTTGAATGTTTGTATAGACCCGTCAATGTTGTACTTTCTTCTAAACACACATTTCTTATCGTTTTTGATCCTAGAGGGAGATTAACCAAAACCAAGTTCCATTAGATTTTATTGAATCTATTTTATCATTTACAGCCTCCTTCTAAAAGGAACCATCTCTAGATGACATGGCTTCATTAAACGTCTTTGGATATTCTTCATTATGCAGCAACAATGGTATTTTATTAAGTACACCATTTCTATCTCCTTTAACCGAGAAGGTGAAAGTTTGAGATGAAATAAAATTTGGTGCTAAACTCTTTTCTTTTCTTTCATGTTAACTTCCCCTCGATTCCAAAGATGTCATAGACTCTTTTCTTTTATTAGTAGAGGTACTGGGAGTATAGTCACTTGGTTGATCAACATTAGATTCCAATTCAATTGTAAAGTCAATAATAAATTTCATTTTCACATCTCTTGATTCCACTATTACATTAGAATCTACATTTAACAATCTATAAACCTCGGAATTTTTAGCATATCCAACAAAACACTTTTATTACCTCTTACATCTAACTTTGATGTTTTAAGATCATGCACTCTATAGAAGGCTAAACAACCCCACACCCTTAAATACATCAAGTTTGGTTTCTTTTTTTTTTTCCATATTTCATATGAATATGACATGTAGTAAGTAAAGCCACCGCCCCATAAATTATTAGGTAATTTTGCATTAAGAAACATAGAGTTAATCATATTGGTGAGTATCCTATTCTTTCTTTCAGCCAAACCATTTTGTTGAGGAGTAAAGGGGCTAACTTTTAGTGAATAATACCATGCTTTTTACGAAAGGCATCCAAATCATTAGAAAAGTATTCACTACCACTATCACTTTGAACCATTTCAATTTTCCTATATTTTTGGTTATCAACTTCAACCTTGCAAAGTTTGAACTTATCTAAGGCTTCATCTTTTGTTTTAATTAAGTCAACATATGTATATCTAGAATAATCATCAATAAAAGTGATAAAGTATCTTCTTTCTCCTCTTGTTAAAATTTCATTATACTCATAAATATCAGTGTGAATCAAACTAATATTTGAGTATTTCTTTCAAATTTAGGAAAGGGTTTCGTTGTTAATTTTGCTTGTATACATATCTCACACTTATTATGTTTATCATCTTTGCAATTAATCAAACCATATTTAGACATGTATTTCAAAGTTCTAAAATTTAAGTGTGTTAAACATGCATACCAAATATCAAAAGACTAAACAATATAAATGAAATTCATCACTTTATTATTATTGATACTAAGTTTGCACATACCATCACAAGAATATCCTTTTCCCATAAATGACTCATACTAATGGATCGGCCTACTGAACTTGCGATAGTATGATCCCTAAGAATCTTTTATTTCCCACCTAAAATTCTTTAGATAGAGCCTCAGTTTTAATTCAAATAACCAAACAAAGAAGTTATCTGATCAAAATAATCATATCTTGATAATCTTAAGGAAAATAAATATTCCCAATAATTCAACAAGTTTATCTTGAATTAATTTATAAAATTAATTAAAATTAATTCAACTGATAAACAGATTTGAATTATCTGATCCTGTCAAATTTCAGCAAATCTAATAATTTAACATAAGCCACCAATTTATTAGAAAAGCATGTCGTATCATTACAGGATTTATTATGAGCTAGCAAATGGGACCTAGTGAACTTATATAGTTCAAGCTCCGATAATTATAAAATATAATATCTTAGATATACATTTTATAATTATAAACTCTAACGCTACTCCACTAAAAGCTTAGAGCTACATTTTCGAACTATATAAAATTACAAATATCTAAATTAGCTAAATGTCCATGACATATCGTAATGTGTCATATTCCCATAGGATATTCATAATCAACTTAAGGATAAATTTTATCTTGCTTTCCTGATTATTTTAATCTTATGTTCTATTATCTCACCATTAGAAAACTTTCCATCCAAGGACAGTACACCATTCAGTTACACCTATGTATCCAAATTGTTAAGCGCTCCAATTTTCTAATTACACGATAATACATGTAAGAAAATATCATTGACTCCACCAATGGAGCTATGGATTCCATATCTGTGAATAACAGATCTACGCTACCAAGAGTCATGTCTCCAACGTATTAGTATGCACACCATGACAAAGTCAATATGTCACTTTTTGGTACATCAAAAGACATCAATTAAAACAATGGACCAATTAGTCATCTCAGGATTAAGATACAACATATATCATTGTCTAAAGTGAATTGATTTGCATAGATAGAATTATTAATCCAAATCAATTTTACTTTATGTCCCGATCCGATACATTGTCACCTATGATAATGTACCAATATTTCTACTTGTGAAGTCTAACTCCAATGGCCAAGACAAGCCATCTCCCATTAGGAATGTAGACAACATAACAATGTTAACATGAATAAAGCACACAATTTTATTCCCTTGATTGCGGACTTTATAATTTAGACCATCACCTTTAGAATCATGTTTTTCACATAATCTATCCATCATATGCATGATTCTTAAAGGTTTAGACCGACAGTCTCAAACTTTTGTTTTCTTAACATACATTCAACAAATATGAAAGTAAAAAGGACAACATTTGGTATATGAATAATAAATAAATTCTTTATTAATAAAATGTCTCCAAAAACATATTACAACATTTTACTCCATAGGGCATACATGTCTAACAATCTCCCACTTGCACTAAGTGAGTAAATAGGACATATCACGCATCCCCATAACTTCCACATGCCTCTCAAAAACCCTCGCAATTAGTGTCTTCGTGAATGGATCAGCTAAATTGTCTTCAGATGCAATTTTTCATATAACAATATGCCCGCCTCAACGAAGTCCTTTATCACATGATACTTTCGATAAATATGCTTGCTCTTCTTATGAAATCTTAGTTCCTTGGCATTAGCTATAGCTATAGTGCTATCACTATATAACGATACTGCCTTATCCATGACAGGAACTACCTTAAGATCCCTAAGGAATTTGCAGAGCCACACTGCTTCTTTTGAAGCATCACTAGCTGCCACATACTCGGCTTCCATTGTTGAATCTAAAATGTAATCTTGCTTGACACTACTCTAAACAATGGCATCGCCACCCAAAGTAAACACAAAAACAAAAGTCAATCTCCTCAAATCCGGATAAGATTAGAAATTTAAATTAGTATATCTTAGAGGTGTTAAATCCTTACCCGAATATACAAGCATATACCTTCAAGTCCTTCTTAGGTACTTGAAAATATGCTTGATTGCAACCTAGTGGTTCGGTCCCAAATCTGACTAAAACCGACTTACTATCCCGATCACATAACTAATATCCGATCGTGTCCAAAGCATGGCATACATGAGACTACCCACTACCGATGCATAAGGTATCTTATTCATGTATTCCCTTTCTTCGTTAGACTTTAGCGAGTCTTTCTTAGAAAGAGTAATTCTAGACCTATATGGTTGCCCACCTTTCTCGGAATCCTACATTGTAAACCTCTTGAGAATTTTATCTATGTAGCTTGCCTGGGATAAAGCTATCACTCTATTCTTCTTATCTCAAAAAATCTAGACACCGAGAACATAATTAGCTTTACCTAAGTCTTTCAAGTCAAATGCTTAGTCAACCATAATTTGACCGATGACAACGCCCCAACCTCATTGCCAATTAGCATAATGTCATCTACATAGAGCAGTAGAAAAACCACCTTCACATGCTTAATATGTTTGTAAACACATGGTTTGTCCACATTTTGTTTGAACCCATAAGTCCTGATCACCTGATCAAATCTTATGTTTCAAGAATGGGAAGCCTATTTAAGTCCATAAATTGACTTTAGTAGCTTGCAAACCTTACCCTTCTGACCTTTACCCTTGAACTTGTCTGGCTATACTATATATATGGACTAATCAAGATAGCCATTCAGAAAGGCCGTCTTGACATCCATATGCAAAATCTCGTAGTCGAGAGCGGCAGCTACAGATAAGAGAATACAGATGGACTTAAGCATGGCTACAAATGAAAAGGTTTCCTCGTAATCGATTCCTTTCTTTTGCGTGTATCCCTTTGCTACTAGTCTAGCTTTATAGGTTTTGACTTTTCCATCTACTCCTCTCTTTCTCTTATAGATCCATTTATACCCTATGGCTTTTACCCCTTCGGGAAGATCCACAAATTCCTAGACTCGATTAGACTCCATAGACTTTATCTTAGTGTTCATGGCTTCTATCTAGAGTTTTGAATCAACATCCTCATAGCCTCTTCGCAAGTGTAAGGATCCCTATCATCTTCATCTAGTTCAGCCAAAAAATCTTCACCATTGAACATATACCTCTTGGGTTGACGCCTGATCCTCCCACTACGCTGAAGTCCCTTAGGTTGTTGATTGGTTGGTTTTTCTATATTGATTGGACTGGTTACTACCAGAACCCCAAGAGTAATCGAATCATTCGCCAACTCCTCAAGTACCACTTTACTTCTAGGCTTAAAGTCATTCATGTAACTTTCCTCAATAAAAGTTGCATTTGTTGAAATCACGACTTTATTTCCTTTAGGTTATAGAAATAACCCCCATTAGTCCCTTTTGGATATCCTACAAACACGCAAACTTCCGAACGTGCTTCCAACTTATTCGTTTCCCTATACAAGCCATGAGCTAGACATCTCCATATGTGATATAGTTTAAGAATGTCTTCTTCCCTATCCATAACTCATGAGGAGTTTTAGGAATCGATTTTAAAGGCACATTGTTTAAAAGATAACATGTACTTTATAGTGCATATCCCCAAAAGGATAAAGGCAATGATGAATAACTTATCATGAACCTGACCATATCGATCAAAGTCCTATTCCTTCTCTCAGCTACGCCATTCTACTGTAGAGTGTCCAGCATAGGTCAAATGGGATAAAATCTCATTCTCTAATAAGTGCTCCAAGAACTCATTAATGAGGTATTCACTATCTCGATCGGATCAAAGTATCTTTATGAGTTTACCTAATTACTTTTTTGCTTTAGCCTAAAACTTCTTAAACTTGTCAAAAGTTTCACTTTTATGATGCATTAGGTAGACATACCCATACCTTGAGTAATCATCAATAAAAGTGATGAAGTACTCATAGCCTCCTCATGCCTGGATGTTCATGGGACTACAAACATCACTATGCACAAGTTCTAGAACCCCGTCGGCCCTATTGCCCTTAGACCTGAATGGTCTTTTAGTCATTTTGTCCTCCAAACAAGATTTACATTGTAGTACAGATTCTACCTTTAAGGAGCTTAAAGGTCCATCGTTTACCAACCTTTGAGTCTATTTAGGCTAATATGACTTAATCACAAATACCAAAGATAGGTCTTATTATAGTGAGAAGCCTTAAGTCTTTTAGAGTTATTATCATTAACCTCAGTGTTAAGTAGTTAGTTCATCTTAGGTTTGATCAAATATGGATTGTTTTGCATCCATCTATCATAGATAAAAGAATTATTTTTATGAATCACCACTAAAGAAACTGAATAAGAGTCTTTAAATAAACAAACTACAAATATTAAATTCCTTTTAAGTCTAAGAACATAAAAACAATCTCGCAAAACTAAAATTCTATAATTATCAAAGTGAAGATGGATGTCTTCCACTACTTCAGCTAACACCAGGGATCCATCACCCATTCGAAGCATGAAGTCTTCAAGCAGCAGACTTCTCATTTCTTTGAATCCCTATAGATAAACACAAACATGATTAGTTGCTCCAGAATCTATGACCCAAGTGTCACTTGATTTCTCAGCCAAATAAGTTTCAATAACTAGAAGATCACACCTACCTCCTCAAGTAAGGAAGTCCTTGCAATTCTTCTTGATGTGCCTAATCTTCCTACAAAAAGGACTTTAGCTTATTTGGGTTCTTCTTTTTTTTCTTGTTATTCTTACTGTTTGTAGGAATAGAAGACTTCCCGTTCTTAGCTTTCTACTTCCTTCCATTCCTAGGGTTAGGATTGGAACTGGATGTACCCGCCAAGTTAGCCTCGCCACCCGTAGGAGTTTCCCTGATTAGATTTCAAACACTTGTAATTGCTTCATTAACTTCGTTAAGGTCATATCCTGTCTATTGCTCAAATTATATGAATCTCTAAGCGAGTGAACTCCTTCGATAAAGTATGAAAAACCATAGTCGTCTGTGACTTGGCATCGATATCAGCTTCATGGGCTTGAGCCCCAGCAAGGTAACCCATCACCAGCATCATATGCTCCTTCATAGACGTCTTCAGCCTATGTTTGTAGTTGAAAAGTTTCCAAAGCGCCCTTTGCTGTTTTGTTATGGCTTGGCCTCCAAACATGTCTTCAAGATTATCCAAGATCTACTTCGCAGTCTCATAATCTTCATGTTGAGCCTATAGTATGTTATTCATACTAGCCATTACATAACACTGGACCTGATTATTAGCATCTTTTTAGCTATCATACGCTTGGATTTGCTCATTAGTGGACTCCCCAGTAGCGTTGGAAGGACATAGTGTCATCAGAATAAATTTTAGTTTCTCAAAGTCTAGGATGATATTTAGGTTCCTTTTCCAATCATTGTAGTTCTCACCAGTTAATTGGTTTTTATCGAGTATCGAAAATTAGCATTTTATACATTTTAATCAGCAATAGAGAATCATATACCAAACACAAGCAAACATACCATAACAGTTTAGTAAGATAACATAATCAAGTAAATAATCAATTATGTTTATGTGTCAAAACCTTGAAAATATCACAACCTTACAATGGTAATTCGTAACTCAGAATTCAACAAGCCGACTAGGGGAGACTTGCCAAATTCAATTAGGAACACGGATCCCCTCTTGATTAATATATGCCATCTAGGACCCGTCTGATCGAACATATATTAATATTCATTTTCTTTGGCCATTAATTTTATTAACAGAACTCCTAGGAGAGGTTAATAATAAAATTAACATTAGTGTATAACCATAGTTTAAACTATTTTATCCATGATCTATAATTGCCACCTAGGGATGTACAACGATAGATCATGCTAAAATAAATTATCCTTTTGGAGATCCAACTAGGTACAGTATGAAATCCCTTCTTAAGGATCGGGACTACTATGTGCTATCTATGGACCAACGATGGAGGCCGTAAGTCCTCTCTTCTAAAACCTTCTCCCACTCAATCTTTTGAAAAAAAAAAAGGTTTTTATTCAAAAAAACATGCATGAACAATTTTTAATGAGCGGCACTCCCTATTCTATATGACATGTTATCAACATACATGACAAATTATATTATAATGCAGACAAGCAAACTAATCATGCATAGCCACAAGCAAAATAATAATAAATAACTGTAACATTATGTTTCCACCCTAGAAAAAAAAAATTAATGATTACAAGAGATCAATCGAAACCAATTATTGATTCTTCATTCTTGAATCTTTAAGTTGTATCCGTTTTCATGTGGCATTCATCTTCAAGTCTTCAATCCCGCATAGATCAAATACTTCACTTTTTCGGCCATCACAAAATTTTATGTTTCTCAGAATCATGTCAAAAATAAAATCAAAACTACACCAAAAAATGTGCCTTTTCTAAAAAACTATAGCTCTCTGTCAGCATGCCAATATGTATGATTGGCCTACCTGTCATAACCTATCGGCCTGTCAAACTTCACAGTTCGGCCTGCCGCTAGAGCTTGTAGAATCTTGCCCTACGAATGGCCTGCCGAACTAGAGGTACGGCCTGTCGGTTTGTGACCATTGGCTAGCGGATCTTGAGGGTTCAGCTTGCCGACCGAGCAAATTTCACATTTTTCCAAAAAAACAGTTTTTAGCTCAAGAAAAAATAGTGGAACCACTATCGTCCATCTTCTAGATCCATCTTCACTCTAAATGATTATTTAATTACAAAATTTTTTAACAAATTTTAAATAATAATTCCTAGACAATTATGATAGACCGTCATCTAATTACATGAAAAATCTAGATACACATTCTAACCTCTAAAGAACCATAATCTGCACAAATTAATTAATTAATTAATAATTAAATAATAATTTAATCAACCATAGTTAATTAATAAACATTTACCTTACAATCTCATGACAACATATAAACATATAGAAGCCCTAGAGTGCCAACTCTCTAAAAAATTAAATTCAAGCATAGGAGAGATCAAGATCACATAATTTATATATATAGTATGATCACAAACTCATAAATTTACGTCAAAACCTTGTCTTTGATACCAATTGTTAGAAAAAAAGTACATAGCGGAATTTTAAAAATTTTAAATTAGAGTATTTTTTAAAACACAAGTTTGACATGCTATATATATAAATTAATCAGATTTTACTAACCTTTATATGTCGAAGAGCTTCTGCAATATATAAAGAGAAGAATGTTTGAGAAGACCCTCAACCAACTGATCTTCTTTGCTATTCTCTATCCACGATCAGAGTGTGTGTGGGCACATATCATACAGCTCTTACACCAGTGACTCTCCTTCCAACCAATCGAGAAGACTTAGACCAAATGTTTGTGATTATGAACAAAAGCTCTCAAGGAGTTTTAGAGTATCTAACACTACAATACTCACTCTTAACTTCTCAACTGATTTAAATAACTAAAAAAACTCACTCTCTATTTATAGAGATTAGATGCAAGGTTGTCATTATTAGATAAGGCCTCAAAAATTTGAATCTGAATCAACTTCTAATAAAATCATGTCAAAAATGCATGATCAAATTATGATTAGATCGACAAGCTAAAATAACAGATTGGCCTACCGAACTTACTCCATCGGCAGGCTGAACTAATGGATCGGTCTGCCAAACTTGCGATAATATGATTCCTCAAAATCTTTTATTTCCCACTTGAGATTCTTTGGATAGAGCCTCAGTTTTAATTCAAATAACTCAATAGAAAAGTTATCTGATCAAAACAATCATATTTGGATAATCTCAAGGAAAATAAATATTTTTGACAATTCAACAAGGTTATCTTGAATTAATTTACAAAATTAATTCAACAGATAAATAGACATGAATTATCTGATCCTATCGAATTTTAGCCAATCTAATAATTTAACATAAATCATCAATTTATTAGAAAAGTAGGCCGTATCATTACAGGATTTATTATGAACTAGCAAAGGGGACCTAATTTATCTATAAAGTTCAAGCTCTAATTATTGTAAAATATAATATCCTAAATATACATTTTATAATTATCAACTATAATGTTCCTGTACTAAAAGCTTAGAGTTAGACTCTCAAATTATATAAAATTACAAAGCTCTAAATTAGCTAAGTTTCTATGACATATCATAATGTGAGTATCCTCATAGGTTATTCATAATCAACTTAAGAATAAATTCCATATTACCTTCCCTATTATTTTAATCTTACGTTTCATTATCTCACTATTAGAAAACTTGCCATCCAAGGACAGTACACCATTCGGTTACACTTATGCATTCAATTGGTAGAGCATTTTGTTTTCTAATTCTAAGATAACGCATATAAGAGAATATCATTGACTTCACCAATAGAGCTATGAATTCCATATCTATGAATAACAGGTTTATGCTACCAAGAGTCATGTCTCTAATGTATCGATATGCGCACCATCACAAAGTCAAGATATCACCCTTTGGTACATCAAAAGACATAAGTCAAAACAACAGGCCTATTAGTCATTTCAGAATTAAGATGCAACATATATGATTGTTTAAAGTGAATTGATTTGCACAATGGCATTATTAATCCAAATCAATTCCACTTTATGTCTCAATCTAATACACCGTCACCTATGACAATGTACCAATGTTTCTACTCACAGAGTCCAACTCCGATGGCTAAGACAAGTCATCTCCTGTTAGGGATGTAGATAACATAGCAATCTTAGCATGAATAAAATGCCCAACTTTATTCCCTCAATTGTGGACCTTATGATTTAGACCATCACCTTTAGAATCATGTCTTCCACTTAATTTATCCATCATATACATGATTCTTAAAGGTTTAGACTGACAATCTCACACCTTTATTTGCTTAACATACATTCAACAAATATGAATCTAAGGAGGACAACCTTTGGTATATGATTAATAAATAAATTCTTTATTAATAAAATGTCTCCAAAAACATATTACAACATTTTACTCCTCAAGGCATACATGTCTAACACATATCGCTTGTGATTACGTTGAGCTAACAAAGGTACTCCTTCACTCTATTATTCGTGAAATTTTTGTTTTGTAGTCATGTTGTGGTTGTTCACTCACATCCATATTGGATTATTGATTCAGGAGCAATGAACATGTCATGGATAAGCGAGTCGGCTTCGTAGAGTTTCGCCGAATTCCAAGAGGGAGTCGAGGACTTTACATGGGGAGTGGAGTTATCATACAAGTGTTAGACATTGGTACGTACAAGCTAGATGGGTGTACTCTATTGCTATATGATGTTTAATATGGTCTTGAAGTTCGGTGAAACTTGTTATAAGTTGTTGTCTTGCTTAGGTTGAGTTTTAATGTTAATTTCCATAGTATTGGTTGTGATTTATTTTTAGGAACAATTTATTATAATAGTTCTTTTCCAATGGATTTTTTATATTTTTGGATATTGATTATTCGAATAATAATAACAATGTCATTTCTTATTTGACTACTACAATAATGTTAATTCTGAAATATGGCATGCTAGGCTAGGCTAGGCTAGGCCACATAGAGCAAGATAGAATGAATAGACTAGCTAGAGAAGGCCTATTAGGCCAAATCACTAAAACTAAATTGTCCACTTTCAAACATTGTTTAGCTAGAAAGTTGACTTTGTAACCTTTTGGAAAGCAAAACAAGCATTAATTCTTCTAGAGTTAGAGCATTCTAACATCAATGGCCAAATGAATGTGAGGTCAAGGCACAATGCCTCCTAGTTCATCACTTTTATAGATGAATTCACACACTATAGTCATGTCTATTTGATCTCCCAAAAGTCCAAAGCATTGGACTGCTTTAGATAGTTTACAAACTTTGTTGAGAATCAAATAGAAAGAAGCATCAAGACTCTTTGGACTGACAGAGGCTATGAGTATCTATCTAAACAATTCAAGGAATTGTGTGATAAAAAAAAGGAATTCAAATATAATTAACGATTCCTAAAACTCCAAAATGGTATAGTAGAAAGAAGGAATTGTATAGTGTTTGAAATGGATAGGTCGATGATGGTGCAAGCCAACCTCCCAATATCCTTTTGGGGGGATGCCTTATTGACTGCGGGCTATATCCTTAACTGAGTGCCCTCAAAATCAATTCCTTCAACCCTTTATAAGCAGTGGACTAGCTGAAAGCCTGATATAGACCATTTGCAACCGTGGGGGTTAACGAGACTGCAAAAGTGCATATTTTACAAGGATAAAATCATTTATTTGTGCTTGTATTTCTCGTTAAGTCCTCTAATTAATAGCATTTTTGTGTTAATAAGTATTTTTATCTTAGTATGTAAATATGATTAAAAATCTATTTTTAGTATGTGTTTATGTATAGTAATATTTTTGGTAATTTTAAGAGTCACTTCGATGTATTTTATAATTGTTTGTTTGTGAAAAAATCAAAACTACAAAAATAATGTAGTGATTTTATTTTCAGTATTAAAATATTTATAAATAAGTTTTTAGTTTGTATATATGTTTTATTATTTTTTTAGTAGTATCTAAAATTATTTTTTTAGTCTTAAATAATGTCTTTTAAGGTTTATTAATTTTAGAAGTTTTTTATTATTAGTGTGCTTGTGTGTTTTATTGTAACATAAATATTTTTAAAATTATTATAAATATTGTTTTTGTAAAATAATTAATTTTAGTATGTTTATTAATTTTAAAATTAAAATATGGAGGAAAAATGATGCAAAATGGTACAAAAAAGGGCAAAAATAGACCTTAAATGCACAAGAAATAAAAAAAAATTAAAAATTAAAAGAATTGACACATGGTGCCTTGTCAACCATCGGATCAAGCCTGCAATTCATCCTAGGCTATCGGATCAGCTGCGATGTGTCAGGGTTACCTCTAAAGGTGCTCTAGATCGTGTGTGGTTGACTTCACATACACAATCTTTACCAGCTGTCAAATCTACATACGATGAACAATCCAATGGTTTGAAGACATTTGTTTACTTCACTCTCCATTGACTCAATCCTTCGCGTTCCTTTACTCTACATTCAATGCATCTAAAGGCTACAAATCATCCGATTAGTGTGAGCGAAACATTAGATCACAGACCCTATCAGCATATTAATAGGCAGTCTCAGGCAAACAAGGGAAGAAAAAAATAAATAAAAAAATCAGCTCAAAGCTAATTCGTGTGGCAGCAAAAATAAAAAAAAAGAAGTAATTCTTCTTTATTGCATCTGACTCAAATGCATATCCAGGAGGAAAAAATAATAAATAAAATAAATAATAATAGTAGTAGTAATAATAACAATAATAATAATCGTAAATAGTAAAAATCTCTTACTATATATAGCCCCATCACCCCCCAAATTTCTCATGGCCGTTCTTGGCCTTTCTTCTTCCCCTCTTGTTTCTTTCTCAACCACTAAGTTTTTAACTCAATACTACCGTTTTTGTGAGGAGCTGCTATTAGGGTATTTCTTTGATCCAACTTTTTATATTAAAATAATGTTGAAATTAGTGCAAAAAGTTTGGTGGGGCAGAAACATGATCTTGTATGTATAGTACTTTGGTATAGATTTTAACTCTATATTTGCTTTGTAATGTTTATATTTTTATGGAATAAATTATATTTTTTAAGTTTTTAATAATTATTATTAGTATTGTTATGTTACACATTTTTACATAAATTAAGTCATGCTTTGTTTATGTAATTTAATTGTATTCATAATTAATATTAATAATAATGATATAGTGTTTAATTTTATAGAATGTCTTTTATTGTAGTATGATTTGTTATGTTGTTAATTTTAGATATTTCGTAAGACGAGGTTCTGTCGAAATTAATATAAAAATTTATTCTATCGTAATAATTTTGATTTGTTATTATCTTTTTTATCTTAAATTTATGTTAATTATAATTTTGGTGACAGTAATTATAGTTTTCATAATTAGTGCACCAAATTACAAGTGAAAGGTATTTATTTTACTACTTTTTATAGGAAAACCTTTACTGCATTACAACTTGTTATATTGTCGCTTTTGATTGACTTATAAAATTAGTAAAAGTGCTTGCAATTAATGAGAAAAGATAAAATAAATCAAATGCTTTTAATAATTAATTAGAGTTCAAAATTTCATATCAGTTATGAAATATACAATAGATTCTCGAAGCTTTACCATTTTAATTTTATGTTTTAAATCTCCTTCAAAATTTTAAAAAATATTTGTTTTCTTTTGAACTTTGTTTTTAAAAATCCATTGCTATTTTAAACTGAAAATTTTTAATATTTCAAAAATCCACCTCCCTGTGAATACAATAACCTTTTTATGCTACAAACATCCACATTTAAAAAATCATTTTAGATGATACAATAGGGGCAAGCTAGGTATATTCACACTACTTCTCACAAGCATGGGAAGTTAGGTCCAAGGTGCATAAATACATATTTATTAGATATTTTGAGGAATCAAAAGCTATGTAATGCTTTGTGAACATCCTGATGGAAGTGTAACTAAGTGAGAGTCACAAGATGTGGACTTCCTTGAGAAGGAATTTCCTAGGAGAGGAAACGTGGACAAAAACTTTGAGTTTTATGAAATGAATGAACCAGAAGAAGGTGCTCAAGATCTGACTCTAGATACAAAGAGCGATATTCTTCCTCATGGAATTATACCTCTTAGAGGGAGTGATCACTAGACAGAGGTTCAGATGATCTACATCCACGTAAGAGTAAACGTAGAAGCATCCCACGTCATCATTTTGAGATGAGGAGGAAGCATTCATGTCTACATCAAAAGATGATGATGAACCTAGAACATGTTAAGAGGCTCTCTCTTCTCCTATTTTTAATGAATAGAAAGCTACAATATTGAAGAAACAAAGTCCATGGAGAAAAAACAAAGTATTGGATTTGGTAGATCATCCACCGAAGCGTAAGGCCATTAGGAACAAATGGGCTCTGAAAGTCAAACGCAAGGCTGATGGACCCATAAAAAGGTAAAAAGCTTAACTTTTTGCAAATGATGCGCTCAAAAGAAGGATGTTGGCTATGAGAAAACCTTTTCATCAATAGTAAGCTTTGCCTCAATTCACCTTATTCTAGCCATTATCACTCATTTGGACTTGGAACTCTACAAAATGGACGTTAAAATGGCATTACATAATAGAGAACTAGATGAGGAGATTTACATTGATCATTCCACAGGTTTTGTGGCCAAGGAATAAGGATTCAAAGTTTGGAAGCTTTGTCGTTCCATATATGGCTTAAAGCAATCATTTAGGCAGTGGTATTTAAGATTCTGTCGAGCCATTTATTTCATATGGTTTATGATGATCGAGGAAGACCATTGTGTGTATATCAAACAATCCAGGGGAAGCTTCATTAAACTTTCATTGTATGTAGATGACATACTATTGGCTGGAAATAATAAGAAGATGATTTTCTTAAATTTTGAGATGAAAGACATAGGTGAAGCAAGCTATATGCTCGAAGTTAAAATCCTTAGTGATCATTCAAAGAAATCCCTTGGTTTGTCCCAAAAGACTTTTGTTAGGAAGATTCTTGAACGATTTAAAATGCAAGACTACAATACCCATTGACACTCTTATTGGAAAAAGAGATACTTTAAGTCATGATATATGTCTAAAGATTCAAGAGGAAAAGGAAAAGATGGCTCAAGGTTCCCTATGCTAGTGCTATTGGAAGTTTGATGCATGCTATGATGTGTACTCAACCCAACATTTGCTATGTCATTGGGTTGGTTAGTTGGTTCTAATAGAACCAAGGCCTTGCTCATTTTAAAGCAGTGAAATACATACTTTGATATCTCAAAGGTATAGCAGACTACATACTTTGCTATAAGGCATCTAGTTTGTGCTTAGTTGGCTACAGCAATGCCTACTAGGCTGTGACTTAGACGAGCATAAATCGACTTCTGGATATGCTTTCTTGCTTAGTGATGACACTATATCTTATAGCATAAGAAGCAACCCTACATAGCATTATCAAGCATGGAATTGGAGTACATTGTGCGTTTAGCCACAATACAGGAGGGTGTTTAGTTGAAGAGGGTCATTGCTAAGCTTGGCATTGTCGCACGAGCCTTTGAGCCTGTCACCATATATTGCAACAGTATGGCTACCCTTGCTTATGCAAGAGACCCCAAGTACTATTGAAAAACCAAACACGTCAAAATTCGATACCATTTTATTCGTGAGATGGTCACGTAAAAGGAAGTGATGATCCTAAAGCACATTTCTACAAGTCGCATGAATACAAATCCTTCAACTAAGCCCACTGCTCAAGAGGCTTATGTATCATATGTTAGGAGTCTAGGACTGTAGAGAATGTAATTTGTCTTATGCTTTATATTTTCCATAAAACTAACATTTTATCACATATTTGTTATTTGAGATATTATTAATGAAAGTCCTATTTCTTTGTCCATGTTTCAGTTCTTACATAATATCTTTTAACATACACATAAACTATGATGAGTTTATTCATAGTTAGAAAGTATGTCTCAATGGATAATGATCGGCTTACTCATATAGCGAGTGCCTTTGGCACTCAAGAAGCGAGCAAGGATGAGATACATAGGCCTGTAACAATAAGAAAGCGTGATGAGCTAAATTTGTTTAAAGATCACCTTGGAATGTGCCAAGATGAGATCTTTGATGATTGCTATGGATTCGACAAGATCCCACTAATCCATATTCAACCCGTAGGATAGCCGCTAAGTAGCGAGCATATAAAATGATTCGGATTTGGTACCAAGTGGTGACTAGATTAAGATCTGTATGGTGTTCTTAAGATTAGACATAAGCTCCTTGGAGGAGATCTCCATTGTAACATGTCTTCACACCATATGTGCTTCGCAACCCCAATAAGGAAGTACAAGAGTGAATCCTGCTTCCATGTTATGTGAGTCCTTATGAATCATTGTTTCTTATATTGGTCCTACTACTTTATTTATGCCCTATGTGATCTTTGACTATGTTATAAAGTGAAGGTCTAATGTATGCTACTTTGATGTGTTTTCTATGGTCATGTCTGACGGACCTAAAAGGGCAATTTTGGATAAAGAAATTGAAGTAAAGCTGAGTGATTGGAGGATGAAGAGAAGTTTTTTTAATAACACATCCAAGTTTTATGTTCACTGTAGACAAATTATGTTGCTTTTAGGATGCAAAATAATTGTGAAATAAATACTAAGGTGGGTTTATGCTTGGTTCCCATTTGTATGGAGAAATATATATTAAGTAAAAGGATTTGAAGATGCTAAATCTGGTGTGGCTAAATAGATCTGTAGTACAACGAGACCCTCTAAGGGATGTTCTATGCTAGTCTTTGTGAGATTTAGTATAGTTCTCTCGAGCCTTTATTTGTAGGTGACTCGACAGTCGCACCATTTACCCAGTATGAATAGAACAATGTGAAATATGATGAGAAAGATGCATGTTTTTGCACCCACTATATGCAAGTGGGAGGTGTTAGACATTGGCCATTTTTAAGGACATCCATAGTGGGCTTAATTTTAGAATTATTTATTTATTTTAAGACATATATAGAAAGTCTTTTTTCTTAATTAAGTTTGTTAACCATGCTATTAAAGGTAAGGTCAATAAGGAAAATTCATGTAGTTTTTTTTTTTAAAACATACACAATTGACTGATTACAATGCTTCTTCTCTAAGTTTCCTTTATCCAAGTTTATTTTTGAAAATTCATGTAGTTTATCTTTTAAGGAAACTTTCCCACGTTGACTTACCTGATTTTCTCAATCAATAATAATCTAAGTAAGTCATTGTTGAAAGATTTTATGCTATTCATTTGGATTAATTTGACACAAATCAAAGAAATCCGAGTTTCCTTTTTTAGCTACAGGTTGTATAAATACTTTACATATTTAACCATATGTCAAGACAGGTCTGCGCTTGAAAGTTGACATCCATGAAGATAGACAAAGTCAACTGCAACAGTAAATAGCATGTTCGAGGATTTCAAGGAAGATGTATATCCATATTAATTGTAGCAGATTTGAGGCTTTTGAAGACGTTATTATGTTTTCATTGACTTTTATGAATGTTTTCATTGAGCCTTAGTATGGGGGAAAATAGCATTTGAGGGTTAACAATAATTTGTCAACCTCTCTGCTAGAAAACGATCTACATTGGATCGTCCACTTGAAGTAGGCTAGTTACATCGAAGGTGAGTGATTTTCCCAATGTAGATTTGATAGACAGAAGGCATTAAACCTGCAGCCCTATTTTAGAAGTGCATTTGAACAATAGAGTTTTTAGGACAATGATAAGTGCATATATTGTTATATTTTTTTATCATTTTTTCTTGCATTTATTGTTCAAGTTTTTTAGTAATCTTATGTTTTTATTTGTACGTTTTGTTTTTTGTATTCTAATATTAAAAAATAAATAGAGGATGAAAAACGAAGATTTTTAGAGTTTAATATCAAACATTTTGAAGTTTTGGACTTAAAACGGAAGAAAAAAAAAGGCTAAATCAGCAAAACCGGAGGCCATCATGTAACCGCATAGCCACCCGTGCACGCCCGGCATGCCTACCAGCCCCTAAGCAGCCCAACAGCTTGCGACATGTGGGCCCAGTATGTAACCAGTGTGCCCATTCGTCCCAGCAACCTCCATGCCCACGAGCTCTATTCACTCACATGCTACACTAAAGGCCATCACAGCCTACTGGCAGAAAGCTCTGTGCACTCGAAAATGAACCATTTTGACTCCAAAAACCCCATTTTATTATGCATATAACCCTTGGAATATTTAAGTCTCATTATAACTAAGAGAACACACATTTTTGCTCTCAAAAACTCAGGCGGCCATAAAGAGAGAAAAAAGGAGATCAAGAGGTCTACTGTTTGGAAATTCTTCAAGATCTTCATCACCTCTCCCCCTAGTTTTTCAAATTGAGTTGTAATGTTGTTAAAGTTTGTGCTTTTATTTTCAATTTCAATTATGTTTAGCTGAGTATTTTGTGGTTAAAGATGAATTCAAAGTCTTAGACATGGTTGTGTAATTAATTGTGTGAACTATTCTCTGTGTTTCAAGTTGAAATTGTTTATGTTTCATCAAAAGTACTACTTATAGCAGATTTATTGTGTAGTTTGGGGTGGCCAACTAAATGAAACTTTGAATTTGCTTGATGCTAGGTAGGATACCTGGATCCGTAATTGTCATATGTTTTTAATCATAAGTAGCGCAATGTTGTCATTGATTATGCTCAAGTTTTCATATGATTACATGTAAAATATAATCTAGATTAAATGAACTGATGAAATTGTGAAAATGTACATTTTGAAAAGGCTAAAATCAATCATCTTGCATTTATATTTCTCATAAAATCCTTTAATTATAGCAATTGTGTGATAAATATATTTTAGTGTGTTTGTGTGAAAATATGTTTAAAAATATGTTTTTAGTGTATTTTTATGTTTAATAATATTTTTAGTAATTTTTAGAATCATTTCTCTATGTTTAGTAATTAATTAGTTTAAAAATAATTAAAACTATAAAAGTCATCTTATTGATGTTATTTTTAGCCTTAAAGTGTTTATAAATAAGTTTTTAGCTTGCAAATATGTCTTATTATATTTCTAGTAATTTTTAAAAATATCTTGAATCTTAAATTATATATCAGTAGGAAATTATTAAGGTTTGTTAATTTTAGAAGTTTTTATCTGTTTTTAGTGTGTTTTGTGTGTTTTATTGTAAAAATAAATATTTTTAAAATTATTGTAAAAATTATGTTTAAAAAATAATTAATTTTAGTTTGTTTATTTTAATTTATATTTAAAATCTACAAGAAAAATGGAGCAAAATGGGCAAAAATGGACCTCAAATGCATAAAAATCATAAAAATAATAAAAATAAAAAGAAATGCCATGTGGCGCCTTGTCAACCATCCGATCGTGCCTCCAAACAAATCTCAACCATCCACGTGTCCTGATTCAGCTTCCATATCCTATGCAGTGTTTCCCATGTGAGCGTGTCTCTCTACCGTCCATTCAACTTAGAGAGAATTATCCAACGCTTCACAATTTCCTTGTGCATCCGTAAATTTGAACCATTTCTCTAGTCGTGGATCCATGCATTGGATGGCCTTCTAGCATTCGTTTGGTACTAGTGATCCACTAGATTAAAGAGTAAAATTTAGATATTTTAGGTCTAGTCACGCGAGGAGAAAGAAAAAAAACTAAAAAAATTAGTTCAAATCATATTTGCATCTTATTTAAGGCAATGGGAAGGTTATATTAAATGAAAAAGTCCAAAAAAAATTTTAAATTGTCATCCTAGTCATCTTACATTAAAAAATATCTAAATAAAATAATAAAAAATAAATAAAAATGTAAATAGTCGATTTCTTTACCTATAAATATTCTATTTCTTCACTGTAATCCTTACCTGTTTCTCCATTTTTGGAGTTGTTTTTTTTTCTCTTTTCTTAGGTTAGCTTTCTTTTAGTTTAGTTTTTAAATTTTTATAAAATATTTATAGATTTTATTTTATAACATAGTTATGTTTAGTAAAATTATGTGTGTTTTTACTTTAGCTATATCTTTCTAAATTTTCTTTTTAGTTGAGGAGAGAGGGAGAAATTTTGGCAAGATTAAATTAAATACTTTTAGTTTTTCAAAGTTTTTTGTGTAGTTATAATGTCAAAATCTTTAGAAAACTTATGATTTTCATATTAACTTAGCTAAAATTCTTGCAAAAATATGTTTTAATTTATCGTAGACATATACTGGCACAAATAATGCTTAAAAACACTTTGATTATTCATAGACAGGTAATGGCACAATAAATGCTTAACTTTTAATTTTGTTGGTAATTTTAGTTTGTTAATTTTGAAATCATACTTATTTGTTTTAAAAGAGTTTTTGATGTATTATAGACATAAATTGGCATACTAAATGCTTAGTAACTCTTAATTTATAATAGACAAAAAATATCATTTGCATGCTTAAACTATTCTAATAAATGCTTAGCTTTAATTGTTGTTTCCTTTAAATTTTACTTATTAAAATTCCATTCCCCATTCTATTTTAAATTGCATTTCTTATTATTGAAATTCCAAAAAATCAAAGAAAAAATCTAATAATGAAAAAAGTAAATAATGTGTAAATAATGCAAATAATTGTAAATAATTTAACTTTAATCCTCAAAATTTTTAGCAAATAAATAAAACTAATATAACTTATATATTGGACCTTTAAATCACCTTTTCCTTATGGGATCGACCTCGTATTCACCGAATATTATTACTTGGACAACTTATACTTGAGGTTATATCGAACTTATAATTTTAAAACCCAACAATTTTTTGACGCTATTGTCAGGAAACAGATAGACATACGAACAATATATTAGTATATTATATCATATATGGCTGGATAAACTGCCTTATTATTATTGTATATGTATATATATATAGTTGCAATTTATTTTTTTGTTCCTATCATAAACTGCTTTGCTCATTGAAGTAATGATCCTTTTTTTGATAATTTTATTTTTTGCACTTTTTATTTTCTGCACTTTATTTTTCTTTCTAATTTTATAACATCTAACATTTATATTTCCACACTTTTTACCTTCTAACTATCTAATCTAACTTCTAACTTCTAACTTCTAATCTTTACTTTTTCTATACTTTAATTTTTATTTTTCTTAAAAGGACAGTTGTATCGCATGATCCTATTAATATTTTTGTTTTTAATTTTCTTTGTTTTGCAGATACCAAAAATAGCAAAATTACAAACAAAAAAAAAAGCAAAAAAGTTACTGTTCACGTTATTTGCATGCTAGTATTTGTTACTATTCATGTAGACTAAATTCTTGTTTCCTTTTCTTTTTGTAATTATCTTAGTCTTGCATGCATGTTTCGTCTCGTATGTCAAAATCTTGTCGTTTAGTTAGGCTAAAACCTATTAGACCACATGTTTTGTCCATTGCATCTTCACATTTAAACATAATGGTAGATGATAAAAGTGTTAATAATGATAACATGGTTAATCAGCAAATCATCAATCCTGTTGTTCGTTCAATACGTGATTATTTGCAACCACCTCGTCAATCCACTCCATCATGTCTTGTTTTCCTCCTAATGTTCATAATTTTTGGTTTAAGTCAAGCATGATTAATTTGCTTCCAACTTTTCATGGTTTAGAATCTAAGAATCTATACTTGCATCTTAGAGAGTTGAAGATGTTTGTGCTAATTTCACTAATCAAAATATTTAAAATTAAGTTGTTAAACTTAAGCATTTTCTTTTTTCTTTAAAAGATGAAGCTAAACTTGGCTCACTTCTTTAAAACCAAGATCAATTGGCACATGGCAAGAAATGTAAACTGAGTTTGTGAAGAAATTCTTTCCAACTCATAAAACCAATGATTTGAAGAAAAAAATTCAAAATTTTTCCCAAAATACAATGAAAGTCTATTTTCAATGTTGAGATGTTTTAAGGATTTGTTGAACTCTTGCCCATATCACGGTTTTGAAAACTAACATTACATAAGTTTCTTTTATGAAGGCTTAACTCCTAAAACCCGTCAATTCATGGAGACAATATGTAATGGAGAATTTCTTGATAAAGAACCTGATGAGGTGTTAGAATTTCTAGATAACTTAGCTAATAACTTTCAATGCTAGCAACATGTTAATTTTGAAGGCTCAATTAGGTCGAATCTTGCTAATACTCAAAGTGGTATTCATCAACTTAGTCAAGAGAATGATCTAAATGATAAGATTATATATTTGACTAAAAAGATTTAAGCCATAGAATGCAGGAATGTTTAAGAACCCAAAATTGAACCTTTATGTAGTGTTTGCAAGCTTTAGGATACTCAACTTATGAATTCCTAATTTTTAAGGAAGAGCCCTATGAATATATGAATTACACAAACCAATAGGACTTAATTAAGGAGCTATATTCATCTCCACATTTTGACACATAAATCCACAATAGGGAAATCATCTCATTTTAGTTGGAGGAATGATCAACCACAATAACAATTTCAACCACCACTACAGCCACCTTAAAATTCTCAAAATCGTCCACCATTTACACAACAACCTCAAAATCCACAATATCCACCAAATCCACAAAAAATTTTAAAAGCCTCCACAAAATTTTCCACCTCCTGAAAATCTTTATTCATGAGTCAAAACTCTTGAAGACACTTTGCAATTATTCATGCAAGCTCAAAAAGCATTCATTCAAGTACAACACTCACACCTTACAAGACATTCATGAAATTAAAGAGTCTATTTTTAAGCTTACTTTTTCACTTCACATTCAAGAACAAGGCAAATTTTCTGCTCAACGTATACATTATCTATTTGTTAATGAAGTTGCCTCTTGATGTTCACCACCACAACAAGAAACTATTAATTTTGTCACGACTTTTCGAAGTGGAAAAGCTTTTGATAAAACCATTCTTTTAAAAGATCAAAAGGTTAACTCAACTTTGAAAATAAATGATAAAATTAATAGTAATAAGGAAAATTCTAAAACAGAAAAGGCTGTTTCAAAAAAAAAATTTCCGAAAAGTTCCATTTCCTCAAGCTTTGCTTTCAAATGAGAAGTATGATAATGTTTAAATTCGTAAACTTTTCAAGAAAGTCAAAATTAACATTCCACTTTTAGATGCAATCAAACAAGTCCTATCTTATGCTAAATTTTTAAAAGATCTGTGCACAATTAAAAAGAAGCATAATGTGACTAAGACTGCATTTTTTAGCTGAGAATGTTAGTTCCATCATTCAATATGATTCACCATCTAAGTTCGAAGATCTAGGCTATCCAACAATCTCTTGTATCACAGGAAACACTCACATTGAACATGCATTGCTAGATCTTGGTGCTAGTGTCAACCTTTTGCCTTATTCTATTTACCAACGGTTAGGTTTAGGTGAACTTAAGCTAACATCTATGTCACTTTAGTTAGTTGATCGCTCTATGAAAATTCCAAGAGGAGTTGTTGAGTTGTTGATTGCTTTGCTTGTCTGCATTATAATATGATTTACCATGTATATTGATAGCATATCATATAGAATAGGGAGTGCCGCTCATATTAAAATTGTTCATGCATAATTTTAAAATAAAACCTTGACTTCAAAAGATTGAGTGGGAGAAGGTTTTCGAAGAGAGGACCTAAGGCCTCCATCGTTGGTCCCTGGCAAGAACATGGTGGTCTTGACCCCTAGGAAGGGTTTCTATCATGTACCAGATTGGATCTCTGAAAGGATAAGGTATTTTAGTATGATTTATGGTTGCACACCCCTAGGTGGTGATTATAAATCATGGATAAATTATTGAAACGGTGGTTATACACTCACATTAATTTTATTATTAACCTCCCTTAGGAGCTCTGTTAATAAAATTAATGGCCAACAAAATGATTATTAGTATATACTGGATCATACGGGTCCTGGATGGCATATATTAATCAGGAGGGGATCCGTGTTCCTGATTGAATTTGGCATGACTCCCCTAGGAGCTTGTTGAATTCTGAGTTGGGAATTATCATTGTAAGGTTGTGATATTTTCAAGGTATAAACACATTTGTATGATTTTACATGATTCTGTTATCTTACTATACTATTATTATATGTTTGCTTATATTTGGTACATGATTCTTTATTATAGATTGAAAATGTCTAAAAACGTTTCATCATCGATACTTGACAAAAACCAATTAACCGATGAGAATTATAACGATTGGAAACGGAACCTAAACCTCGTCCTGTCCTTTGAGAAACTGAAATATGTTCTGACAACCCCTTATCCTCCCGAGCCTACGGGAGACTCAAGTAATGAGCAATTCCAAGCGTATGGCCACTGGAAAGATGCTAATGATCAGGCCCGCTACTATGTTATGGCTAGCATGAACAACGTGCTGCAGGCTCAACATCTGGATTATGAGACTACGAAGCAGATCTTGGATAATCTTGAGGATATGTTTGGAGGCCAGGCCATAACAAAGCAGCAAGGGGTGCTTCAAAAACTCTTAAACTGTAGACAGAGACCGGGGACATCTGTAAAGGAGCACATGATGTTGGTCATGGGTTATCTCGCTGAGGCTCAAACCAATGGAGCCGACATCGATGCTGAAACTCAGATGACTATGGTCTTTGAGACTTTGTCTAAGGAATTTATTCCATTTAGAGCTACTTTTAATTTAAGTAATAGATGGGATATGACCTTGACAGAACTAATGAAACAATTACAGGAGTTCGAACTGCTGATCAGGGAGTCTCCTGCTGGTGGTGAGGCCAACATGGTAGCTGCTTCTGGTTCCAATCCTAACTCAGGGAATGGAAAGAAGCAACGGGCCAAAAATGAAAAGTCTTCTATTCCTGCTACTACCAAGAGCAAGAAGAAGAAGAAGAAGAACCCAAAGAAGCTTACGTGCTTCTTCTGTGGGAAGGTCGGGCATATAAAGAAGCATTGCAAGGACTTCCTTTCCAAAGGAGGTAGGTGTGATCTTCTATACTTAGAAACTTGTTTGGTTGAGGAATCCAGTGACATCTAGGTCATAGAGTCCGATGCAACTAATCATGTTTGTTTTTCTCTACAGGGATTCAAAGAAACAAGAAGTCTACTATGTGAAGACTTAACGCTTCGGATGAACGATGGATCCTTGGTCTCAGCAGAAGTAGTGGGAGATGTCCATCTTTACTTTGATAATTATAAGAATTTAATTTTGCGAGATTGTTTTTATGTTCCTAAATTTAAAAGGAATTTAATTTCTGTATCTTCTTTATTTAAAGACTCCTACATGGTATCTTTTAATGAAAAAGTGGTGATTCATAAAAACAAATCTTTTATCTGTTCTGGATGGATGCAAAATAATCTATATTTTATCAAACCTAAGATGGACTTATTGCTTAATGCTGAGATGAATGATAATGACTCAAAAAGACTTAAAACTTCTCACTCTAATAAGACTTATCTTTGGCATTTGCGCCTTGGCCATATTAACCTGAATAGGATTCAAAGGTTGGTAAGGGATGGACCTTTAAGTCACTTAAAGGTGAAATCTATGCCTCAATGTGAATCTTGTTTGGAGGATAAAATGACCAAAAGACCATACGGGTCTAAGGGCAATAGGGCCGAAGGGGTTCTAGAATTGTGCATAGTGATGTTTGCGGACCGATGAACATCCGGGCACAAGGAGGGTATGAGTACTTCGTCACTTTTATTGACGATTACTCAAGATATGGGTATGTGTACCTAATGCACCACAAAAGCGAAACTTATGATAAGTTCAGGGAGTTTCGGGCTGAAGTGGAAAAGCAATTGGGTAGACCCATAAAGGCACTTCTATCTAATCGAGGTGGGGAATACCTTTCTAATGAGTTCTTAGGACACTTGTTAGAGAATGGGATTTTATCCCATTTGACTGCGCCGGGCACTCCGCATTAGAATGGCATAGCAGAGAGAAGGAATAGGACTTTGTTGGACATGATTCAGCCCATGATGAGTTATTCATCATTGCCTTTATCCTTTTGGGGATATGCACTACAAACCGCATGTTATCTTTTGAATAATGTGCTTTCAAAATCGGTCCCTAAAACTCCTCACGAGTTATGGACAAGACGGAAGACATCCTTAAACCATATTCGCATATGGGGATGTCTGGCTCATGTCCTGTTTAAGGATCCAAATAATTTGAAAGCACGTTCGGAAGTTTGCGTGTTTGTAGGATATCCAAAAGGGACTAAAGGGGGTTATTTTTATAACCCAAAGGAAAATAAAGTCTTGGTTTCAACTAATGCGACTTTCCTTGAGGAGAGTTACATGGACAACTTTAAACCTCGAAGCAAAGTGGTGCTTGAGGAGTTAAGGGGTGATTCGTTCACTCCGGAGGTTCTGAATGAAACCATTCCGATCGGTGTGGAAAAACCAAACAAACCTGAACAACAACCTCAGGGACTTAGGCATAGTGGGACGATCGGACGTCAACTTGAAAGGTATATGTTCAATGGGGAGGTCTTTTTGGCTGAACCGGATGAACATGACAAGGATCCTCATACTTACACAAAAGCTTTGGAGGATGTTGATTCAAGACTCTGGACAGAGGCCATGAACATAGAGATGAAGAGTATGGAGACTAATCGGGTCTGGGAGCTTGTGGATCTTCCCGAAGGGGTAAAACCCATAGGGTGTAAGTGGATCTACAAGAGGAAAAGAGGAGTAGATGGAAAGGTTGAAACCTTTAAGGCTAGACTGGTAGCTAAGGGTTATACACAAAAGGAAGGAATCGATTATGAGGAAACCTTTTCGCCTGTAGCCATGCTTAAGTCCATCCGGATTCTCTTGTCCATAGCTGCCACTCTCGACTATGAGATTTGACAGATGGATGTCAAGACGGCTTTTCTGAATGGCTATCTTGATGAGTCCATTTATATGGAACAACCAGACGGGTTCAAGGTCGCGGGTCAAGAGGGTAAGGTTTGTAAGCTGCTAAAGTCAATTTATGGACTTAAGCAGGCTTCTCGTTCTTGGAACATAAGATTTGATCAAGTGATCAAGACTTATGGGTTCTCATAAAACGTGGATGAACCATGTGTTTACAAACACATTAAGGATGGGAATGTGGTTTTTCTACTGCTTTATGTAGATGACATTCTGCTAATTGGCAATGACGTTGGGGTGTTGTCATCGGTCAAATTATGGTTGACCAAGCAGTTTGACATGAAGGAGTTGGGTGAGGCTAATTTTGTTCTCGGTATCCAGATCTTTCGGGATAGGAAGAACAAAATGATGGCTTTGTCACAGACCAGCTACATAGACAAAATTCTCAGGAGGTTTGCAATGCAGGATTCCAAGAAAGGTGGGCAACCATCTAGGTCTGGAATTACTCTTTCTAAGAAAGACTCTCCAAAGTCTTATGAAGAAAGAGAATACATGAAGAAGGTGCCTTATGCTTTGGCAGTGGGTAGTCTCATGTATGCCATGCTTTGCACACGACCGGATATTAGCTATGCGGTCGAGATTGTAAGTCGATTTCAGGCGGATCCAGGACCGAACCATTGGGTTACGGTAAAGCATATTTTTAAGTACCTGAGAAGGACTCGAGAGTATATGCTTGTGTATTCAGGTGATGATTTAACTCCTCTAGGATACGCTGATTCGGATTTTCAATCCTGTCTGGATTCTAGGAAATCGACTTCGGGGTTTGTGTTTACTCTAGGCGGCGGTGCCATCAGTTGGAGAAATGCGAAGCAAGATTGCACTTCGGATTCAATTATAGAGGCCAAGTATGTGGCGGCTAGTGATGCTTCGAAAGAAGCAGTGTGGCTCTGCAAGTTCCTTGGGGATCTTGAGGTAGTTCCTGGTATGGATAAAGCGGTATCACTATACTGTGATAACAGTGCGGCGGTAGCTAAAGCTAAGGAACCAAGATTTCACAAGAAGAGTAAGCATATTGATAGGAAGTATCATGTGATAAAGGACTTCATTGAGGGCGGGCATGTCACGGTGTTCAAGATCGCGTCAGAGGACAATTTAGCTGGTCCATTTACGAAGACACTTACTGGGAGAGTCTTCGAGAGGCATGTGGAAGCTATAGGGATGCGAAATTTGCTGTATTTACTCACTTACTGCAAGTGGGAGATTGTTAGACATGTATGCCCTAAGGAGTAAAAATGTAATACGTTTTTGGAGACATTTTTATCAATAAGAATTTACTCATTTATATATACCAAATCTTGTCCTCTTTACGTTCATATTTGTTGAATGTATGATAAGCAAACATTAGTCTGAGACTATCAGTCTAAACCTTAAGAATTGGGCATATGATGGACTGATTATGCGGAAGACACGATTCTTAAGGTGACAGTCTAAAACATATGATCCGCAATCGAGGGAATAAAGTTGGGCGCTTTATTCATGTAAAGATTGTTATGTTGTCTATATCCCTTTTGGGAGATGGTTTGTCTTGACCATCGGAGTTGGACTCCGTGAATAGAAACATTGGCGCGTTGTCATAGGTGACGATGTGTTAGATCGGGACATAAAGTGAATTGATTTGGATTAATAATTTTGTCTTGGCAAATCGATTCACTTTAGACAGTCATTTGTATTGTATCTTAATCCTGAGATGAATAGTGGGCCCATTGTCTCGACTTGTGTCTTTTGATGTGCCAATGGGTGACTTCCACATCTCAATAGTGGTATGCATGCCGATAAGTTGGAGGCATGACTCTTGATGGCGTAGACTTGTTATTCATAGATATGGAATCCATAGCTCCTCTTTAGGAGTAATGATATACTCTTATATGTGTTGTCCTGTAATTAGAAAACTGGAGCGCTCAACCATTTGGATACATAGGTGTAACCGAATGGTATACTGCCTTTGGATAGTAAGTTTTCTAATGGTGAGACAATGGAACGTAAGATAAAAATAATTGGGAAGGTAAGACAGAACTTGTCCTTAAGCCGATTATGGATTTTCATATGGGGATACAATACACTATGATATGTCATGGAGACTTAGCTATATGAGCTTCGTAATTCTATAAAGTTCGAGAGTGCAGCTCCAAGCTTTTAGTGGAGTAGCGTTGGAGTAGATAATTGTGAAATATATATATGGGATATTAGGTTTCATAATTATCATGAGCTTGAACTTTATAGGTCCATTTTGGTCCCCTTTGCTAGCTCACAAAATCCTGTAACGACACGGCGTGCTTTTCTAATAATTGGTGACTTATGTCGGATTTATCAGATTGGTTTAAAATTTGGAAGAATTAAATAATTTATGTCTATTTATTGGTTGAATTAATTTTGTAAGAAATTAGTTCAAGATAAACTTATTGAATTATTGCGATCAGATAATTCTTGTCTGTTTATCGGTTGATTTAATTTTGGATAAATTAGATCAAGATAAACTTGTAGAATTATTGTGAATTGATTTATTTTCTTAGAGATTATCTTGATAAAGTTTGTTTTGATCAGATAACTTTTTTATTGGGTTATTTGAATCAAAACTGACACTTTATCCTTTAGAATCTCGGGTGGAAAAGGAAAGATTCACGGAGATTTTTTCTCGGGAGTTCGGCCTACCGAATGACGTGTTCGGCCTGCCGATGGGGGCCTGTTCGGCCTGCCAATCAGCGAGAGATAAGATTACGCGTTTTCACGCAGATCTTATCAGATATTGATCCAAACTTGATTCTGTTTCGAATTTTTGAGACCTATTCTAATAAGGACTGACCCCAGGACCAATAGCTATAAAAAGGGAGTGAGTCTCATGATTTACTCAGATCAATTTTGAGAAATTAAGAGTGATACTCTTCTAGTGAGCATCTAAAAACTCCTTGAGAGCTTTTGTTCACAAATCACGAACACTAGCTTTGGGTTCTCTCTATTGGTTGGAAGGAGAGTCACCGGTGGAAGAGCTGTACGTGTGAACCCACACTCACTCTGGTTGTGGATAGAGAATGGCAAAGAAGACCAGTTGGTTGAGGCTCTTCTGGAACGTTACTTCTCTACACAGGTTGCGGAGGTTCTTCGACACACAGAGGTTAGTAAGATCTGTCTAATTTATACATATAACATGTCAAACTTGTGTACTCTGATGAAAAATTTTTAAAATTCCGCTGCGCACTTTGTTTCCAACATGTTCTTCATAAACAATGAGAAAATTTTAAATTAAATTATGAAGGGAAATTATTATTCTTGCCTTATTATTACCATATTAAATTATAATCCAAACATTCAAATTCAATCAGGAAAAATAGATAATGTGATTTCATTAAAGTAAATGTTGAAAATTTCCTTAACGTTAGAAACTTTAAAACCAAAAAAGCTATATGGTAACTCTACTTTATGGAGTTATCAACATGGAATATATTTATTGATCATTGTTTGGTATTGAGAAGTGCAATCCGATATAAGCTCAAGTATAAAGTTGCTACAAGTAATAAATACTCAGTGAGTCCGTAGGTCAATCCCACAGGGAAAGATGTTGCAAAGGTGCAATATATTGTTATATTATTTATTTATTTATTTACCGAGTTAGATAATTATTTACAAGTTTTTACAATTTAATTGCAGATTATTTACAAAATTATTTACAAGTTCTATAAATTTTATGATTTTGTGGGTTACCGAGTTTACGAGAAAATTAACAAATCTAAAACAAAAAATTAAAATTAATTATGGAACTTCAACAATAAGAAACGCGGTTAATTTAAAGAAAACAATAATTATGAAAATGTTGAGGTTAAGGGATCAATTCTGGTTTCTAACTTAATTATATTTTAGTTCTCCTAAACATTTGCTAAAAAGATTTAAGAATATGCCATGCAATTCTCTGTCTACGACTAATCAAGAATTATCAAGCATTTTTAGTTCATGTCTATAATATAGGAACAAATCAAGTTAACAAATAAATATAAACTTAAAGTTAGTTAAGAAATTTACCTTGAAGATAGATTATAAGTATTCACAATGCCATTCTTTGTTGATGATAAATCAAAGTTCTTCGATGATAAATCAAAGTTGTCCTAAACATTGCACGTATCAGTTTATATCTATGATAAATCAAACTCTCCAAATTTACAAGATAATAACCTAAAATAAATCTAAATTTACTAAGCTTTCTATAATGATTTTGGCATTATAACAGCTTAGAAAAAAGAGAAAAGCTAAACATAACTAAGTGAAATTAATCACAGTCTCACCCACTTATCTCAGCTAAAAAGGAATTTAAAAACATGTTTTCAAATAAAAGAAAAAAAAACTAAAAACATAACTTAAATATTATTTACCAAAAATATTACAAGTGATCTCAACATTAATTAAACAGAGCTTAAGTAGAACTCAAGTCTCTGACTAATGAAAGACAAAGATTACATTGAGGCAAAGCCTCCTATTTATATACGAAAGATGCATGCGAGCTGCATGCAAAAGTCAACAAAAAAAAAAATAAAAGTTCACACATGAAATATATGCATGGCATCTGAGATGCCTTATCCAACATTAAAGGCCTCTGTTTTAACTTTCTGTTTATCTTTCCTACATTTAATTTACAACAAAATAAGAAACATAATGGATCTACAAGTAATATAACATAATAAAAAATCCAAAAACAGAGAAATAAGTCTTCAAATAATTATGACTTGTTCTTCAATCATTTTCTTAGGCTCGAATTTTATAATGTGGGCCCATAGTCATTCTTATAAATGGATATTTGTATGCTAGGAAAAGGGAGAAAAATGATGCTAAACACACCAAAAACTTGATGACGTAGGGGCTGATACAAAGCTGATGAAGTGGAACCCAAAGCTAACATGGACGAATCTTGTAAAGCCATATGGAGATGCTATATGGTGGTTGTTTTCTTCTTTTGAGTATGTTGTTTCATTTTTAACATTTCTTGCACCTTTTAGTTCTCTTTTTATTCATTTTAAAATACCTAACAAATAAGCACGTAGAAAGTTATTTTACAAGCTAAAAATTATGGAAATTATATAAATATTTATTAATACTTAGTAGAACCAAAAATTAAGTAAAACACACAAAATACAATGGAATTACACAATTAATTATTTTACACACAAAAAAAAATTCTAAAATTTACCAAAAGCATACTTAACCATAAAATCACATTAAAAACATGTAATTATACATATTTTCACATTAACACACAAAAATACTATATAACACAAATGTTATAGTTAATGAGTTTAACAAGAAATATGAATATAAAATGATTGATTTTAGCTCATAAAAAATGTGTATTTTTTAAGTCTCATCAAACCCCTAATCAGCTTATTGTTCAAACCAACAATTTTGGTCTTTCAAAAGCTAGTGACTCCTCATAGATTTTCCTCAGGGATTATCTTAGATTCATTCCTCAAAGTGAAAATGCAAATATTAATCATGCTTATGGTTCATTTCAAGAGCATGTCTCATATTAAAGATAGATTTTCCCCTATGTGTATGATTTTCTATCACTAATTAGTGCATACTAACTAGATAAATTTACATTAAAATAAACTAATTTATTTTAGTAAAATCTCATAAGTTTGTTTTTCATCCCTCCCTCCACTAATGTAGTATAACACTTCATTAAAGATCATTAGGACTTTATTTAGTTTATAATATATAGGGTAAAAGGTAGGGTAAAAGATAGATTTGTGACTTAATTCACCTACAAGATACTTACACCATTCTCGGACCTTTAAAATATACTATCTATTTCCCAAGTAACAAACCCAAACTTGAAATAAATTTCCTTGTATCATCCACTTTTATTCAGCTTTTTTTTTTACTTTTTTTCTTTCTTTCTTTGCTTTTTTTTTTTTCACTTTTTCAATAGGCTTATAGAGTAAACAAAAATTACAAAATAAACAAATCAAACTTTCATAACAAACAGACAAACTTTTGTAACAAACTTTCAAAACCCTACTCATCCTCCCATAATATTAGCATGAATCCAAACATTTGAACAAATGCCTATGATTGAAAGATAAAAAGAGAGTTATGAATTTATTTATCGGCTAGGCTAAAATTTGTAGGTGACAAAGAAAAAGGGAAATATTAAGCTTAACAGATAACTAGAGATATAAACATAAACAAGTTAACTTTAAAGGCTCAAATGATCCAAAGGTGGCCAAAATTATATCTAGGATTAATTACAAAAACTCCTCCTAAATTATAGCCTTTGTAACATTTTATCCTGTAAACTTAAAAACGTAACATTCATTTCTCTTGAAATATGAACTGTCAACAAAAATGGTCATTCTGTTCGAATTTTAATAGAAAATTGACAAATAATATTAACATAAATAGTCTCTAAATTAGTATAACAAATTAAAGTTAGAAATTGAGTGCTCGAGATGGAAAAAAATCACCACAAGTCATGAAAATGATATAACCTTTAATATCGTCATTCGACAAGAGCCAAATAACTGAAAAACAAAAATATTTACATATATAACAAAATATATTTCTTTTATTTTGATATTTTTTATTTTTTAGACTTTTCAGATTTTTTTAATTAAAACAGTCAGATGCAATGCGGACACATAGTTTTACAAACATGTAGAAACATATTTCAAGAATGCTAATCACTCTCTTACTCAATTGTTTCTAATAAGGCAAAGATGCATTTCAAGAATATTCGGAATTCTTTACCTCAGTCATCTTCAAACATGTATGCAAGAAAAAGAAGATGCAAAAATGAGATTACAGACACACAAGATTACATTTTTGGACCACATCAAAATGTGTTTCAAGAAAAATCCTTTACTCAGCCATCTTGATTCTAGAGAACATGAATATTAAAATTTTACAAACAGCACCCCATTGTTTATTTTTAAATTTGTTAAATTTTTTTTATTGGTTCTAAAACTAATCTCATTAAAATACAGACACAATATCAAAAAAATTTGACAAATTTTGAAAAATTTTGACACAACTCTCTCCCTCAAACTTAAATTGAACATTGTCCCCAATGTTTAACAAGATTAAGCAAAAAGAGCAAAAACATATATATATATATATATACACAAGAGCGGATATTAAAAACACAAACATAAACATAAATTAATATGTTGTATGTAAAACAAAATATCAAAGACTTTAGAGAGAAAGATCTAATTCTTGAAAGCATTTTCTGCTATCTTCCTTCTTCCAATCTAGCTTGGAAGTTATAGTGTTTGTCTTAGAAGTGATGATCTGTATCTTTTTGAGGAATTCCTCCACACTTGGGGCAAAGACAAAGATCTTCCTTTTGGTCTCTACAAGAAAGTTCTAATCCACATTATTATCTAAAAAACTTAGCAAGTTGTCAAAGAAACCAATAATTATATTTAATGGACCAATAGGTTTAGAAGGAATTCCTAACAATTTTCAGGTAGTAATAGGAAAAAGTTATTCTAGAGTTCCTAGACCTCCTAGTAAAGCAATAAAAGCATCAGAGGAGCTAACCATATCTCTTATTCACTCAGGGATACCTACAACTATTCTTTCAATACCTATGGTTTGACAACACAAAGGACCTTGAGTAAAAATACCATGAATAATACCTAAAACTGCAGTACCTCAAGAACGAATTCTTATGGCAACAGTACCTATTAAACTTAGACTACCCTCTCCATACACAAGATTCATCCTTCTCTTAACCAAAACGTAACCTGAATAGAATGCAACATTAAGTACTTATTACCCTTTCCTAGATTAGAGCCATAAAACACACAAATGTTTGTGAAGCTTTAAGATGACTAGGAAGAGGATGTCATAACGGTTTCTAAATCTAACACTCTTTTTCTTTATCAGGCTCTATTTAACTTCCCTTTGATTGAAATCTAAACCTAAAATGAGATCTTATACATATCTGAGTAGAGACAATGGATAAAGTGTTGGGTAAAAACAAGTAAGGACAGCTATGAGGACAAATATAAATAGATGGATAGATGTTACACAACTGTAAAACTTTTTGAAAATTTTCACCTAACAATACAATTTAGCTTTTGACAAACAAAACACTACTGTACAACTTTTGACAAAACAAGACCTTATTTTAAAAATCAAGACAAAACTTATCTTACATGACACACAAAATACCTATTAAAGAAAAATAATGCATCTGACAAATAAGATAATAACATTAAAAGGTAAGCAGTACAAATACAATTATTAAAACAACTATTATAACAATCACACAAAAACAAAAATTCTTTTATTAATGAAATTTTATTCGAGAATGAATTAAAAATTTATGTTTATTAGAATGCGTCTCTAGAAAATTCAACACTCAATTATTCTGATGATTTTTCATTAAAACCAAAATCATTCCTCAAATAAATTTTCAACATTTTTTAAGAGAAAATAAAAACACACAAAAATAAAGAAAACTTTACAAATTTTGCTTTGAACTAGATGGAGCTAGATTCAATTTCCCATCTAACTTCCTACAAACTAAACAACTGAGCCGTTTAATGTCAGATTCCCAAGGCGTTCTTTCTTTGCATGGAATTGTGGCCAGAGTTTTGACATAGGGGCTGACACAAAGCTGATGCAGTGGAACCCAAAGCTAGCGTGGACAAATCTCGTGAAGCCATGTGGAGATGTTGTAAGGTGGTTGTCTTATTCTTTGAGTATGTTGATCCATTTTTACTAATTCTTGTACCATTTGGCTCTTATTTTATTCATTTTAAAATACCTAACAAATAGACACATAGAAAGTTATTTTACAAGATAAGAATTATGAAAATTATGTAAATATTTATTAATACTTATTAAACTAAAAATATAGTGAAACACAAAAAATAGAATAAAATACATAATTAATTATTTTACACACAAAAATATTTCTAAAAATTACTAAAAATATATTTAAACATAAAATCACACCAAAAACACGTAATTATACCTATTTTTACACTAACACACGAAAATACTATAAAACACACAAATGTTATAATTAAGGAGTGAAATAAGAAATATGAATGCAAAATGATTGATTTTAGCTTTAAGAAATATGCATTTTCTATGTCTTATCAATCATGATAAACATTGATTTAATGATATTCAAATCAATTCCTTGTGTTTAGAAACTTTGGTTGCTCATTTTATAAGGTAAATTTCAAAAGTTTTACCATTTTATTTTTCAACTTTATCCTCTAACTTAGCATTTTTGCATGTTTTAGTGTATTTTGTATTACTTATGTTATAAAGATTTTTAGATAATTTTTTTCTAAGTGTTTTTGTTCTTAAAATATTTGTTTTTGTTCAAAACCATAAGTTTAATTAAGTAGTATTTTTTATTTTAGTTTGTATTTTTAGGTTTTATTTAGGTTTGTGTTAAATAAGGTATTAATAATATTTATTATTTTTAGTTGTTTTTATTTTGTAAAATAAATAATTTTTCTAGGCTTGTTTGCAGGGGAAAATGGAATCTAGGGTCAAAAATCATAATTTTTTGAAAAATTTTTCAGCGCCCAATCAGCATCATAGTTAGCAGTCTACTGTAGTGTGGCTAACTCTAATTCATCATTCAATGTTGCATCAACAATCTAGCCATAAAAAAAAATCCACACATTGCCAGATGTCACTTCTTCATTGGACCAACTCAAGCGCGTGTAGTACATGTGCTATCAAAGCGCCTCCCAACATGCTGGACCCCATATCACGTGGGCTTGATTAGGCATGTTTTCTCTGTATGACTACTAAACGACTTAATAGTACACTTTTTAAAATATTAATCACATTTGTTCTCTTTTTAAATGCCTCTACATGTGCTTATTTCTACTATTTTCTTTTTAGCTTACCCCTTTTTAAATCACGTCTATTTAATCTTAATCTAATGGTTGAAATAAGTGTCTGTATGATATCTGTCATCGGACTTAAGACCAACCATATATATATATATGTATGTATGTATGTATCTTGGAATGAGGAAAATTTACAAATGCGAGATTAGAAAGGAAAAAAAGTTGAGCAACCAAAATGCACACTTCAATCGAAACAAGTATTTGGTTGAATATATATAATATATAAATAAAGCACATTAAAAAAAGTATATATTGGTATAAATAGTATTTGAAAAAGTTGCATAAAAAACTCAAATAGGGACATATTTTAGGAAAAATTATTTTGGTGAAGCAACCAAAAGTTTTTTTTTAAAAAAATAGAAACTACTATTACTAAAATAAAGCATTTTGCACAATAACAGTTTCTATTATTGAAGAAGAGTCTTCCAACTAAATAAACTCATTGTCTATAATAAGAGCATAAGAAGCCAATGAGTGGACTATCATATTAGTCTCTATAAATACATGTCAAATTGTAATTTGTGAAAAAAAGGCAATAAGCTATGCACATCTAACGATAAAACACCAAGCTCATGACAACAAAAATTATCTATTTTAGAGTTTGTACAATTATCAATGCGTCTAACTCCAACTGAAGATTTAATTCCACATCTCATGCCCAAAGCAAACATAAGGCAAAAGTTTTAACTTCATCTTCTTAAGCAGCACAAGCACCATCTAACTTTTTGGCCAACGCTGCACAAAATGAGCAGATACCTTAATAACTGCTCCTATTTGCATAAGTAGTCTAGTAGTAGATACATTAGCTTCCATATTTTGAAAGGATACAGCATCATTTATATTGTGTTTGTAACAATTCTAAATAGGTGTTCGTAACAATTCTAAATAGGTGGGACCCATTTATCTTGAGTCCCACCGTTAACATGATCGGGCTTGGGTGTGGCACCATTAGGTTGAACAAAGATATACTCTTGTTCTCGATAATTAATAGTCCACTCTCCACTAAACAATCTGACTTGGGAAACATAACAAAGATCACGAATCTTTATTTTGTTCCACCAGATGCTATGAAACTCTTGTTAAAAAGACTTAATATAAATAAGTTTTGAAACTCTCATCCAATGTGTTACTTAGAAACTCTAACAAACAAAGATATCATAGTAAATTAGGTGATATATCACTTCTTTACCATTAATATCATATTCTACTATTTATTTTTTCTTCCTTTGATTCATACTATTTCTCTTAACCAAAAAGGCCAAAATACCCTTAGATAATACTTGTTTGCTTTACCCTAACTCAAAATACTTGTGATAAATTATGTCTTTGTATTTATTGAAAATGATATGCTTCAAATTTATTACAAGAGTAGTAAGATTGAAAAATAATGCCTCACATGTTTTCCTAATTGAGCCCCTGATATAGTATCTAAGTTGACAATAAATGTTTTCCTCAATAAAAATAGAAAAAAGAATTAAATAAATAATAAAAACATATAAATAGTAATAAAAAAGGAGAGATAACCGTTGCATGCTTTACCTTAATATTTGTTATCTTCCCTATCAGCCGCAATGCAGATATTTTTCTAATTCAATTAAAATTATGTTATACCACATGATTAAATAGTCAATCTATTATACTCGTTATCAATGCAAAGCAATTGAACATTAATTCTTCAGCCAAATATTTTGTGCCTTAATGGCAAGAAATCTTCAACCATGGGATAACTCAACATTTTCATCTTGGAAATGTTTGTCATCTCTCTCAATGTTCCTCTCAAGGAATCATTAAGTCCTAACCTAGAGACTAAGAAAAGATAGCTCATCATTTCCGTCTAAGAATGCTCGTCATCCTTCTATAGGAATCATCAAGTCCTAACTTAGGGACCAAAGAAAACTAGTTCATCACTTCTATCTAGGAAATGTCTGCCATCTCTCTCACCGAATCCCCAAGTCCTTGCTGAGGGACTAAGAAGGATTAGCTCAACATCCTTCTTTAGGAACTATTAAACCCTAGTTAAGAGGGGATAGCTTAACATTTCCATTTAAGAAATGTCCGCTGCCCTTCTCATGGAATCCTCAAGTCCCATCCTAGGGACCAAGAGGAAATAGCTGAACATTTTTGCTGAGAAACAATTAAGCCCCAGCTAAGAGAGGATTGTTCAACATTTTCGTTGAGAAACAACTAAGCCCTAGGTAAGAGAGGATAGCTTAGCATTTTTGTTGAAGAACAACTAAGCCTCTTACAAGAGGGGATAGCTCAATGTTGAGGAACAACTAAGTCTTGTCAAACATTTTCATTGAGGAACAACTAAGCTGTGGTAAGAGGGCATAGCTCAATATTTTTTTTGAGGAACAATGAAGCCTTGGCTAAGAGCTGATAGCTCAACATTTTTTGAGGAATTATCAAATCCGACTTTATACAATTTGAACATGGAGAAATACAATAAAAAACCATTCTCCAATACTCTTCGAAAAGAATGAGGTTAACTGCTCACAACTGTTGCCATAATAGGGTGACTGTCCATCACCATGACGACATTTGGTTTCCGAATGTTAAAGCACAAGTGACATGAAATAACCGATGACATAGGCACACTATAAATAAGAGGTTAGTTGACTCGAAAAGGGATAGGGAACTTAGAATTTTATGCCCTTATTATGCCAAAATTGTTTTGAGAGCAAACTGATGAGATTGAGTGTGTAATAAACTTTATCAATAGTGAAAAATCAGTGAAGTGGGCTATTCTTGGTCGAACCACTGCACATCGCTTGTGCTCTTTTTTTTTTTTTTTTTGCTTTGTTATATTTTGAATTTTTTGTTGTTTTGATCTGCTCAATTAAGTTTTGAATTTAGGAATTTTATTTTTAGTTGTTGGTAGAATTTATAGTCAACAAATTTTAAGACTCAATTATCAAGACAGAAGGGTTGGTGCACTTTTGGTTAGAGAAATATGGGTAGAAAATTTAAAATAGAAGTTAGAAAATTTAGAAACAGGAGTTGAGTTTGAGGCATATAGGAATACTTTTTTAAGGTTTTATTTGCCCCTATTATAAATGTTTGCTAAGAGGTTCGGAGATAAATTACCCTTAAAATACAGCAAACCTTGAATACTATATCTAGCAATAATATGGTGTTCTAAAATAAGATATGTATTCCTAGGTATCCACGTTCAATAGAGTATCACTCAACTCATTGAAACCCACATGGGCGCGCTTGACCACCCTTTAATCATTCTAAGGGTGTTCCGGTGATGGGATATCAAATTCCAAATCCTCACCAAGTTAATTCTTGTACAGTGCATTCTAGGACTTTCAATCCAAAGGAGCGTCATCACCGCCCCCTATTTTACTTTTAAGGGTATTTGTGCCCAAGGATGTAACCGTCGCCCTCTTCACGTTTCACCATTCCTCTATATTCAATCGTTATTTATAGAGTTAGTTTTCCTAACCACACTACAAGAAAAGCTACATTTAACGACATATTGTTAACGACATGTAGTTTTTGAGTGTCGTTGAAAAGTAGATGCAACGATATCTCTAACAAACATGTCGTTAATGACATTTAAAATAATAATTAATGACATCTATATAGACATCATCTTATAGGTTTTCTTTTAACGATAATAGTTTAGTGTCGTTAAATTATTTAACGACAAGTAGGAGATGTCATCAAAGCCTTAGAGATTCTACGAGACCCTTTATAGATGACATCTTGACCAATGTCATCTATAAGGGGTGTCGTAGAATCTCCAAGGCTTTCACGATATCTCCTACTTGTCGTTAAATAATTTAAAGATTCTAAACTATTGTCTTTAAAAGAAGGCGTTTAATACGATGTCTATATAGATGTCATTAATTATTATTTTAAATGTCGTTAATGACATCTTTACTGGAGATATCGTTGTATGTACTTTTCAACAACATTCAAAAATTGCATGTTGTTAATAATATATCGTTAAATGTAGTTTTTCTTGTAGTGCCATGCTTCTCAATTTACAACAACAGGTGTCAAATCATTATGTTTCCTCGTTGTACAATACAAGATGAGTTCCACGTCATCGTGTTATGGTATAATCACTACTATAAACTATGGATTCCACAACGGTCCAAAAACCGTCATGAAAGCTTCAGTCGTGGTACAACGTGGAGTTTTCATGATGGTTCTTTACCGTCGTGTAATACAAAAATTGGCCCGAGGAGAGGTAAAATGGGGTGGGATTCCACGACGGTTTTTTGTGAAACCGTCGTGGAAAGGGGGGGATTCCATGACGGTTTCGTGAAAAACTGTCATGAAATCCCCCACTTTACATGACGGTTTTTCAAGAAATTATCGTGTAAATGGGGGATTCCATGATGGTTTTTCACAAAACTGTCGTGGAATCCCCCCTTTCCACGATGGTTTTTCGTGAAACCGTTGTGAAAAATAGGTATTCCCCCCAAAAAAAATTCGCCAAAAATTTTTGTTTTCCCACGAGATGGCCAGTCTCGTGTGTTATCTATTACAACAAGGCCCTGATTGTGAACAAAAATTAGAGTATATTGAAATTTCTAGGTATGTACAAGATCATTTACATTTGAGCTATTTTCAGCAATTGTTTGTCTACTATCTCCATCTATCTACCTAAAAAGCACATACCTATTTACAAATTGTATCCACTCTAATCTAACTTCATGTATATCCATATGTATATAAAAATACTTTTTTCCTAAGGCTTGTATACCACTTGTAATTATATCTCGCATGAAACGTAGAATAAAAAAACTACATTCTACATTTCCTTGTTGTCTTGGACACTTACGTTTAGAATATAGTGTTCCCTTCGGTCGGTTTGTGACACCGCTTTCTGCTTGAAGCTTTCAATCGTTAAGTGCCCTAACAATGTGTCATTTTTAAATGAATTAATAGACGATACAAATATATGGGACTAAAAACATTTAATTTAAATTTTTAAGAGAATATTAATACTTACAATCTCGTGATTGATACAAAATCCTCACGTGGTGTGTGTCCGAGGGGGTCAAACCAATATATTTGGTCCTCCCATGGCGAAATAAGTCCCAACATCCAATGTTCTCCAACATTGTATGGCAGGAAAAATAATTTCCTCCTCGGTGCTTGAGCTAATAGGTGGAAGAGTAATGTGGTGTGCTCTCCACGATCACTTTGTAGGTATCTTGCAGCACTTGAAACAATGGCCGAAGATATGAAGCCGAAATTTTGTGCTAAGCCTTGAAGTTCACAATATTCCGCCAAAAAACTACAATAGAAAAAAATAGTCAATTATTTGAAAGCACCTTACAGCTCTACCTATATTTTAAAAATATGAAATAAGGATGAAGTTATTACCTGAGGTATACCAGGATACAGTTTGCCCCGATTTTATCAAAGTTGATGAAGTAGTAGACGTCTTCATACCCCACATAGATAGGGAATTCATTGCCAGTGACATTTGTCGGTATTGCGCACTGAATCATCGACCCATTGCGCATGAAAGAATGTGCGTATAGAGCTAACTGCATAAACTCTTGAGGTATTGAAGCGAAGTTAAATGCTTGCAGTTGCTCATTAACAACAGTTTGCTCTTGTTCTTGTTCTACCTTAGGTTGTGATTCTCTTGCTTTTATAGAGCTTGTCTTTTTTTGGCATTTCTTTTCGCTTAGATCTTGTGGAACATGGCTAGGTGCTCGACTCATCTTCGTCAATGCGATGACTTCAACTAACCTCTTCTGCCATGCGACGAAGCTTCCAGCTGCTTCACCCACATTTGTTGCTTCAAGTGTTGGAACAGGCAATTCAGCTATTCTAACTCAGATGGTAGTGATGCTAATGTGCACGCTCTCTTCCCCTAATAGTTGTCCATGAACTGTATCAGTTGGAAGACTCTTCATCCACACCTTTCCAAGCGCAACAAGTGCACACCCACCATTAACTTTATCCTCAACGAAGAGCTTACATTGTTCGGGCTCTTGACGAGGAGGCGACAATTGGACTTCTGGAGCTTCTGGACCTTCTGCTACATTATTGGGAGGGTTACAACTAGCTTTGACGCTGTTGCGTTGTGAGATGCTGTCATCCGTCGACTTGGCACGTCCTTGGGAAATGAGCTCCGTCACAAGACCCCGCAGTTCTACAATCTCCATCTGCATCTTGGACATTTCAGAATTCAATTTTGAAGTACTTGATTGGAGATCAAAGTATTGAGACTGCTTCACATACTTCAATTGATTGCGGACACGTCCTGAATGTTTTGGTTTCCCCAGTGCCCTCGTCAAAATGTCATCATTACCGACCGATTGGAAGCTCCCTTGACTTTGTTGCGTTGTGTAGTCATCTTGTAAAACAACACAACCATGTTATTTAAGCAATCCTTGATCTGGTATTAAATTACAAATTAATTGTTCGTGGTCAGTAAACTTATAATCAATTTCCCAATTTCTGCTACTTTTGGATTTTTGAACTGGCCATCAAGACCTTGACGTGATTTGACCTACAACTCCTCCCGTGTTGGTAGCACGCCCGTCTTTGCAAACTGTGTTACGCTATGTTAGCAACATAGTAATGATAGAATAATTGATATATGTAATATGAGTAAGATATTAACGTACCAAGGATTGCTCGAGCTCTCTATATCCGACTCGGCCAACCATAGAGCAATATTCATTCTCCGCTCGTATTTTTCTTGCGTTTGATGAAAGCAGTTGAAATTCGGTCGAACGTCGATACCTCACAAAAGCTTCCCAATCATCATCGTTTATGGAGGGGTAGTAGTGTACTACCGTAGGAGGCTGTTTATATACATTCTCATCCTCCTCCGAAATAGAAAGGTATTGCTGTACGAAGGTAACATAAAGGTCGGATCTAAACCCCTTTGCTAATTCGCCACAAACCTTCAAAGCCCTTTTCCTATACCAATCCTCAACTGTGAAAGTTGCGTATATCTCTCTCCAAATCACATCTTTTACTTTATCTAAATCCTTAGACCTCTAATCTTTTGTCCATATTGAAATGTGCTCTCGACTGAGGACTCCGATCCAACTGCTTAATTCATGGCCGGGTGCGCCTTCGGGTTGGCCTTTTGAATCAAAAGTTACTTCAATTCTTAAACCTTTCTTTCTCATCCGATGAATTTTTTTTATTAATGTACCCCTTCACTCAAAGTCTAATTTTGGATCAAATTCAATTCGCCTTCATGGCTTACTGCGTTGGTTTTCCTTGCTATATTGCGATGAAGATGGAGTGCAGTCTTCGTACTCATCCTCGTACTCGTCACTATCAATGGGGCGAGACATTGTACCTGTGCAAAGTATTCCAAAACTAGCACATATATACTAATATTAAATCACAAACTACACATATTCACATTTTCACATATTCCATTTCTTACATTTTCGCACAATTTCACATATTTATTTAATTTCACATATTCACAAATTTAGAATTTCAATTACATATTTAATTTCACAAATTGCACATATTCACATAATTTCACATATTACACATATTTACATAACCTCACATATTACACATATGCACAACTTTACATATATTGACATAATTTCACACATTCAAATCTTCACATATTCACAAGTTTATGATTTCAACAACATAATTTCACAAAATCATTTCATTCCACATGCTACACATATTGACAAATTCACAATTTCAATTACACATATAATTCTACAAATTACACAGATTCACATAATTCCAACTCCTATTGTACATATTTACATATCCTCACATAGTACACATTGTGCACATCTTTACAACTTTAATTACACAATATCACAAATGGGCTAGGGACGGGTGTGGGGTGGGGGGCCTGGGTGAGGGGGTGGGGGGGGGGGGGTTGGGGGCCTGGGCTTACGAGGGGGAAGAGGGGGGTGGGGGGGCTGGGTGAGGGGGAAGAAGGGGGTGGGGGGCAAGGGGGAAGAGGGGGGTGGGGGCGAGGGGAAAGAGGAGAGAGAGAGGGAGGGGGAGCTTATCGACGGTGGAGGTGAGGGCTGCCTAGTGGAGGTGCTGGCGACGCGGTGGAGGTGATTTTAGAGAGCGAGTGAGGGATTTTAGAGAGAGAATGAGAGGTTTTAGAGAGATAGAAAGAGGGATTTGAGAGAGGGGAGTGAGGCATATTAGGAACCTTGGGCGCGCATAGATATAGGTGGGTGATGCGAATTTCAAAAATTTGAAGAATCCACCTTTCACGACTGTTTTGTCAAAAAATAGTCGTGGAAGGCTAGGTCTTTTACGACTATTTTTTGAAAAACCATCGTTGAAGATCTGTCTTCCACGATAATTTTTCTCAAAAAAGGTCGTGGAACAATAATTCTTCAAATTTTTTAATTTTTTGAAAACGGTTGTGGAATTTATATATTCCACGATGGTTTTTGTAAAAAACCGTCGTCGAAGATACTTTTACACGACGATTTTTACAAAAGCCGTCGTAAAAAATTTGTAATAAACATTTGCTACACATGATAATATTCAAATAAATCTGGAAGGTGCACAAAGTGTTCTTCTAAATCATTGACCATGTCAACCATATTGTCTTGATCATCCATATTATCCTCCACAATAGCTTGCTTTTCTTTACTTAGTAATGTTGGATTAAAATTAGACTCGCCATGAAAATGCCACGTTTGATAACTACTTATAATTCTATTTCGAAATAAATGTCCTCTAACAATTGAAATTGGATGCAATCTATGGTTTCCACATTGAATACAAGGACACCGATTTTTATCACCATTGGCATGACTTTTGGCAAAATTCAAGAACTCTTCCACACCATTCACATACTCTCTAGACAATCAAAAATCCCACATCCATTTCTTATCCATTTTGCAATACCTAAATCGAAATAATAAATAGGAAATATTAAATTAAAATTAATTTCATGGCCAACATATATATATATATATCCACCTATATATATTAATTAATCATAAAACGAAAACACCACTACCGACAATGGTTGCAAGTTACACATACTCATTACAAAACAAAGAAATCATACCCATGATCCACAATACTATTTATCAATTTCGGATTAATTATAAAACACATTCAACAACAATTTATCAATTTATAACAAAAACTTACAATTTGGGCTAAGATTAAGTAGTGTGGAGGCAGAGAGGGACGGCGGCAGCTGATTCGGACACGTCTGTGTCTGTATTTGAGAAGTGAGTATCTGAATTGTGCCTGAATGTCGAGGTGGAAAAGGGGTTTTAAAGTAAGATACTACGACGGTTTTGTTAAAAAACAGTCGTGGAATACTGGAGCTACCACGACGGTTTTTTAAAAAACCGTCATGGAAGGGGGTGGGAGCTACCACGACAGTTTTTTAAAAAATCATCGTGGAAGAGGGAGGTTTCCACGATGGTTTTCTAAAAAACCGTCGTGGTAGCTCCCCCTCTTTCACGACGGTTTTTTGAAAAACCATCGTGGAAACCCCCCTCTTCCACGACGGTTTTTTAAAAAACCATCATGGTAGTTCCCATCCCCTTCCACGACGGTCTTCGTTTTCACGGGCGTAACTCGCCGCGTTTTTCTTGCGGTACCACGACTGTTTTTAGGAAACGGTCATTAAATAAGGGTTGTCTAATCCAAAATTTGTAGTAGTGAATCATGTACATTTAAAATATCCTACATATCCTACAATGTAAAACATCCAAATTTTAATTTACCAAAACCTCACAAAAGATGAGTAATAGAATCCTTACCTCTTGGCGAATACCATGCTAATAACTTCCGGCTCACAATACCAAGTTTACCATGTAAGCTCCAAGTATTTTGTTATCCTATGACGTATATAATAACCATACTTTAACTAAATTCCTACTCCCTAATCATACCAATTTTTCATCTATTCTTATTGGTGTGTCATAATCATTCGTATGAAATCCTTGAAACATTTTTGACACAAAAAAATGAAAAACAGGTGAGTTTGGTCTACCGATCAATGTTTCCCACCTTCTGAACAAAACTACTATTTTTGGACCCTCAGTCGGCCTGTCAATCTCCAAGGTTCAACTACCGGTCTTGTTTAGACTTTAGCCTATCAAGCTACATGGTTCGACTTATCGACAGAGCACTTTCTAGAAATCTAGTTTCCCATTTTTTAGGGTTTCAAACTTTAAAACTCAATCCAATTATTTTTATCAATTTCTAGGGTATAGAAAATGCATAAAAACCATGAATTATGACACTTAAACACATGCAGATCTTTCTTCACAAAATTTTCATGCTTAACAAACAAATCTAAACCAAAAAATCAAACTTTTCAAAACTTTCTCAAAAACTCATTTTAAACAAAGATCTATGTAAATCAAGCTTCAAAAACATTATATAATTACCCACAAACATCAAGAACACATTTCTCACAATTCTCATACCAAAACACAGATTTAAATTAAGGTTTTTAGCTTAGAAAATCTTACCCCAAGCTTGAAGAAAAATAGTGATTTTGTTTGTAAAAACCCTTGATCTTGTTTTTTTGATTTTGGAAGATCTACGAAAATAACTTCGGATTTCTGTCTTGATTACCTTTAAGCTAGGTTGATTCTTGATTACCTTGAAGCTAGGTTGATGATCTTTAATCTTGAAGAAATCAAAGAGAAAAAAGAAGAGAGACAACGGAGAGGAAAAGAGAGAGAAAGAAAGAGTCTCGTGAGATGAGAGAAGAAAAGAAAAGAAAAAGAAAAGAAGTCAGAAGACAATGGGGGTTGGCAAGTAAAAATCAAGTCTTCATTAGAGACTTTTGGAGCAAATGATGCCAAATGGCAGTTTTGTGATTAAATTAAAGTTCCAAGGGCATTTTGATCAATATACTAAACAAGTATAGAAAAATTTTAGAAACTTTAAAAATAGATAGAAATAAATAATATGAATTAGATTTTAAATGAAACAGATTTTAATGGGCACACTAATAATTAATATAATTGCCATAATACCTGTTAGAAAAATAAAGGGTGTCAAAATTTCATTCCCTCATTGTTGTAATACAAACTTTGTTGTATTTTTATTTGAAATACCATTTTATTGTAAATAACATTGAGTATTATGAAAGTTTATTGAATTACTTGAGATTGTGTCTAAATTGTCAACTTTTTCATCTAATTTATAGTTGTTTCAAATATACTCCTTGCTATAATTAATTATTTTTTCAAGCTTTGAATATAGTAACCAAAAATATCGGTGAATTGTGAGGTCAAAAAATGAATACATGAGAGATTAAGCCACTCATGGGAAAATGACCAAAACTACTTTTTTAGGTACATACATTAGATGACGGTTTTAATTAAAAACTATCATCTAATGCAGACATTAGACGATGGTTTTACCCAAAAACTATCATTTAAGCTTAGGCCTTTGCACCACATGCCTATTCGGGAAGACATTAGACAATGCTTTATAACCATCGTCTAACATCCATAAGCTATTACGACTTTGGATTAGGCGACAGTTTGTCTAACCACCATCTAATCTTTAGAGGATGGTTTAAAGACTTGTCCATACTAGTGACCATAATCCAATTGCTTGATCAGCTGCCAATAAAACTAGCTACACAATCAAAATCAACTAATTCTTTCCAATCCAAAAAAAAGGGTCTAACAAGTACCTAATCGAAACGCGTAAACAACAAATTTAATTCAAAAAGAAAAAAACAAAAACAAAAACAGACCTAGTCAACTTTGCCCTCCATCGGAACTCAGATTTGATCTTATTCCAAAGCACATTATAGAGAAGCGTTGGATAAAAGAGAATCCAAGCGCCTGCTACTATGAGCATTCACTTGGTATCAACGCCCACTCACGCCAACCACACACCACCTTCGTCGATTCAAGGTGCCCTCCAGTCGCCAAACCCAATGTGATGTCATCAAAGGCTGGTGCCAAACATTGGCCAAAGGAAAAAAGAGGGTGATGTAACAAAACAGAAAGACGTAGAGCCCCAGCCAAAGCCTATCGGATCTGAGCTCTATTACTTTCGTTAAAACCCATGACATGATAAAACTCCGACGCCATCGAGCCCACCCACTTCACATGCCAAGTCAAACCCAAGTGCTCTCTCCGGCCGTTGTGCAAATCACTCCCTCTACTAGCTAACTTCCTTGTTGTCGGGTGAGTTTTGTCTTTTCTTTTTTTTTTTTTTCCTTTTATGGAGAAGTCAATCTCTAATGGAGGTAGAGGTTTGTGTAAGTTTTTTTTTTTTTAATCTGAGGTTGGGGTAATTTTTTTTTTCTTATTTAATTGTTTTTTTTAATTTTTTTATTACAATTTAATTTTAATTTTTAAAGAAATATGTTCTAATTTAATTACTTAAAAAATATTTATTACTTTACTAAAATGCCCTAACTAAAGACCTCATATGTAGCTCACGTGATACAAAAGTTAATGGGCGTTAGTTAACTTACTCCCCTCAAAAACTAAAATTTAAGGCTGGGTTAGTTACATAAAAAGTTTAGAGGACCAAAATAACACTTCGTAAAAGGTTAAGACTACCATAACAATTTATCTTAAAAATTAAAAATATCCAATATTTCTCCAATTCTTTTTGCAAGGCAAATTTTAGTTTGAATAGTTCCAAAGGAGCCTTTTCTTTCCACGTTTGATCAACCAATAAGCAGAGGGACTTTTGAATTTCTTGGACCCAAAAACAAAAAACCCATGCCCCTTGCTGCGGGTTCTAGGCCTTTCTTGGATGATAATGGAGTTTAAAGGAGGCCCTTTTTTATTTGTTTGGCTGAAGTTCAAGCAACTCCACTTCAGACCCCCCAATATCTACCTCATTACTTTTACTAAAATGACCTTGATTAATTGATTTCAAAAAGTACGACGTAAGACATTTTGTTAATTTATAAACAGGTGTTAACAGAAGGATTATTTTTACCACTTTTGCATAGATGAATGGGTAACAATACTTCATTTTAAAAATGAGGGGCAACTTAGCAGAAGCTCTATAATCTAGGGTTATTTTTAAAATTAATCCCACTACCGAAAGTATTAATTGTCATCATGTAATACATGATTCTATGAAATCTGATACAATTTGTATTGTTCATTTTGTGGATCCAATCTCTCACTTGAATCACTTCGGGAAAAATGAAATTAAAAATGGCCCCTTGTATGCACCAATATTTCTGAATAAAGATGTTTCACGAGACCTCTAAAAATTTTTCTACCATGCGAAAAAAAAGAAAAAGAAAAAATCGTTAACTTTTCAAGTCTCGAGTAGAGTAACGCGAGTGCAAGGAGCTGAGTTAGAATAATTAACAAGTTTGAGCATTATGTCTTTTCTTGGCGATTGCATGACCTTTTATGTGAGAAAAAGTACGATGATGATCAAGAATAATCAAAGGGGACATTCGAGATCATTATCCACGTTAATTGTTAACTTAGAATTAAGTCTTCAGCATGAGGTTAAAGATTCCTAATGTGATCAGCTTACTAAAGATGGGACCACAAGCAAAAAGAAATTAAAGGTGGACCAATTAGATAATCATTTTAATTTCCTTGTGACCCATACATGGTGTCAAAAGTAAAAAGTACAAATCCAAAAGAAAATTTTTGCAGAAGACATACTTTGTCAATTTTTGATGTTCTTTTCCTATAAAAAAAAAAAAAAGGAAGAAGACCAGGACAATAGGGTCTTGCTAAATCATCCTTTTTTTTTCGTTTATTTTTTCCCTGAAAAGTTTTTTTCTTTATCTGTTCATTCTTTGCTTCCTGCTTTATCATTCTTTTATTCTTTTATTTTTTATTTTTCGTAAATCACGAACATTCTAGAGTGTTTTGTGGGACATTTTTAAGCTTGTTTAAGAACTAAAGTTTTAATTTCAAAGTTTCAATTGCTATAGTATTAAATTCTCACATATTATAATATAAAATAAAGGTGTGCTGCGACATAAAACTCAATGCTTAAGTTTTAACTTTAAATATCTGCACTCTGAACTTCTTAATTATCATATATGATCGGTGTAACAAGTTTTTATTACTTTTCTACATCGGTTACAAAGATATTCTACCTAGAACAACATGTCCCATATTGAATATTATCGTTGGTTGATATTTATCAATAACAAAACTCTTTTTAATATTTTATTATTATACTTCTTTCTTGCATAATAGTCCCATCGTCAAAGCCAATAAATATATAATTATATTAAGCAGTATGTTGTTCTAGATGTTAGAATTTTATTCAACTTAATCAGCACTTGGTCGGGAACTAATGTTTGGAAATAAAAGATTGACTAAAGCCTAATGCATAATATCCGATCAGGTCCTACTAGAATAACACCAAATTAAGGGTATAATTTGGCATGACGTAAAAAGGACGGTAGCGTACTCCTTCAAATGTGAGCTGAATATGAGAATTAGACTTTTTTAATTACGTGAATTCCAAATGCAAAACATACTGATTGTATTGAAAGACGAATCGATCATATTTATCTCTAGATCTATTACGGAAAAACCTTATCAAGAATTGCTAATTTAAGGAAGAAAATTTTCTGGAAGAGAGCTCAAGTTTGAGAGGAAAAAAAGAAAAACGCGTTTGGAATTTTAAATTTGAAGTCCAAAAATTAAAGAGGTTATTTTTGTTATTTCAAATAAAAAATTAATAGAGTTAAGTTCAGTACATATTAACATGATTAGTTTTGATAGAAAAGATATTTTTATAATTTTGATAAGATACATAGCTATTAATATAATTTATTCAGAAAAAAATCCTTTACTTTCTAGTCTTGAATAGATGCATCATGTGGGACAACAATAAGCTCAATTGTAACAAGTAATGGACTTTGAAGTTTGAGCATTATGTCTTTACTTGTTTATTTTATTGCCTTTTATGCGAGAAAACTTATGATCGAGAAAATCGGAGGGGACATTGGTCATCAGCATCCGCATCATTAATTTGGCGGTAATATTCACCATGAGGTCAAAGATTCCTGATATGATCAGCTTGATCATGATGGGGCCCACAAGGAAAAAGAAATTAGAGAGAGACCAATGGGATAACCTTTCAAGTTGCTTTGTGAACCGCATTAATGGTACGAAGACAAAAAAAAATAGACAAAAATTTTTGATGGAGGTCCACTTTCTCTTTTTTGTTGTCCTTTTCCTACAAAAAAAAGACCAAGACAGTAGGGTCTTGCTAAACCATCTTGGTTTCTTTTCGTTTCTTTTTCCCGACAAGTGACAAGTGTTGTTTTCGTTTTTCTTCATCTGATTTTTCTTTCCTAAATATCATTCATTCTTTCTTTTTTTTTAGGTAAGGCACGTAGATTCCAGGGTGTTTCCTGAGACTTTTTTCTGTACTCCTTATAATTTATGATCAGTTTGACAAGGTTTTTAGTCCTTTTGTCCAAGGGATTTAGTTACAAAGATATATCTCGGTACTTCTCCTACACGCATCTCGTCGCTAGTATATGTTATGAAACTATTAAATCTGTCAAAATCTAAATCTTTCTACAAGTTTAGCCGTATAAAATTAAATACTTAGTTTTTTTTTAGTTACAGCCAAAAAAATAAATGTCATATTTTTGCCTAAAAAAACATTATATTGGAGAGTGTTCCTAACAACAATTTCCTTTATTTGTGGTTAATCTTTATGGGATAACACCGAATTAGGACATAATTTAACATGACATAAAAAGGACATTAGACTGTTTCCAAAATGAACTCGTTTATGAGAAGACTTTTTAATTACCTCAATTTCATATGCAAGAGTTGCGGGAGATCCAGTAAAAATGAACGATTAAAAACATACTGATCAAAACCAAAGAGGATGATGGTAAAGTATTGAAAGAAAAATCATCAGATAATATCTCCATTAACGACAATATCAGAGAAGGGATTACTTATATTAAATAAAACTAGCACGTCCTAATTACGCTGGCACTTATTCACCGCTCAATAACAAGTCAATATTACAGTAATTTCACACAAGCCGAGTCCACCCATCGGAGCCATTGTCCTTTATTTCTCTTCTCTTGACTTCGATTCGGTACATTCTCTCCCCACTTCCCTCCTTGAAAATTGAGAGGCAATCGCCGCTCTGCAGTTTCCTGTCCCGAACAAACGACAGCCAACCTGCCGAAACGACGAGTCGGTTAGAGCCGGTTCGGATATTTGACATCCGAAACGTCCACGTGAGGCCGTTCTGGTTTCGGACGAGGAGATCCACTGCTCCACCACTTTGCGAATTAGGAAATTCCCTGAAGAAGTCGCTGGGAACCATCAATTTGCTCTCTACGTCTGTCTGAGTAAGAGACTTTGTGAAAACCATGTTGAAAGTTAATTTGGAGTAAGTAGTAGTACTTCAGGTAAAGGTTTCTGTGTGCTTGATAAATGACAAGTTAAGATTTGGATATGAATTGTATCGAATATTTGGCTATTTATATATGGATGGATGAGTGGCAAAGAAAGCTAATGAAGCATTATTTGAGAGCGACAGAATATTTTGTAGATGCTGTACTGGTTAAGTTTGAAAAAGAAGAAATTCTTTTATCGAAGGTTATGGTGGGGTGGGTCCTACAAGATGAAGAAAATTAGAAGAGCAAGAAAAGAAATGGTATAAATATATATGGGACCACCGATGAAAAGCAGATCTAAGATGGTCACCTAAATAATAAATATTCCAGCAAATGCTATTTGGTATGAATAATGCGGGTATTTTGTAACTTGTAAATAATTGTGGCGTTTTACTAAGTTTTGAAATTTTGCGGTTGGGACTGTAAACTGTAGTATTGTAGTACGTGAGTATTTTTAGTCTAGTAAATTTTTGTTTTATATTGTCTTTTGGCAATTGAAACTAGGTGGCTAAAACCACAACCTCAAACAGCCAAAATAAATTTTTAGTTGAATATTAAATTTGCCAGTTAATATATTATTCAATAACAATCAAATGTCATTAGACATCTAATAAAATTTGGCATCAAATTAGATACCAGATATAACACCTATCAAGTAAAACAAAAATTATTAACATTGTATTAGAGTGATATCCAATTTATATATTAAAATTTGATATTAACATAGGAGATGCCCTACTATCTATATATAATAAGTAAATATCAATAGTGAGACCTACCGTTTATGGGTAGAATTTGGGAATGCTAAGCATGTCAAAACTTATGCTCAACTATTTAAGCAGGATTTTAAAGAGCGTTTAACAAACTTGTATATAGTTACAACTTTTGAAGTATAAAGATCTACATGTTACAGTATAAAAACAAAAATCGACTACAATATAAAGCTCTCATATATTATAATAATATCAACTTTTAGTTATAACTACTGCGTGAAACGGGGCATTCCAATTTTCCGTTTTTAGACGTCTTGTCACATATATTGCAATCAAACAAGTATATTAAAATTTAATTAAAAAAATTGCTTGTTCAGGAATATCGAGTGATAGTGTTGAAGTGTACTTGCTGCATATTTTTTATATTAGATCTGATAAACATATAGCATACGAATTTGGTAATAGAATCTATTAAAAATTTGACATGGATTCCAAAATTCTTCGCGAGCTTAGGTTTTATTTTCTATTTTTTTATTTTTTTAGTTCTATAGCTGGCTAGAATCCTCCCAATTAATTGACTAAGTACGGACCAATTAAAATATTGCTAAAAGAAAAAAAGAAAAAAAAAAAAGAGACCAAATGGAGTGATGGACCTACATGAGCTTAATTTTTGCGTGTGATTTATCACATTCAGAACCGACATAGAAAAAGTCTGAAATAGTTCTATTGGGCCACGAAGATCTGGTTTAAAAGAATCCTTTTCATTTTTATACACTTATAATCTCAGTATTTATAAAATTATAAACCACAATTGAATATATAATGTATTATTGAGGCTGAGTTTTACTGTTTTATTATTAAAAAGATCCTAACCTAGGATTGCTCGCCACATCTATCAATTTTTGTGGTCCTCTTTTCTATGTTTATCAAATTTTGTGGTCCTCTTTCCAGCGTATAAAAAGATAGTACGGCGTTCAGTTGATAAAATAATATATATCCGTTTTGTTAATCTTCATAAGGATCTCGAATAAATCAATGCTTCAATTATTCTTTGCAATTGATCTTTCTAGAGAGCGCATGCTTAAAAAATAAAAAATAAAGAAAAAAAAGTCTTTGGTTGGTTGGACTTTATTGAAACTTGCCATGTCTTCATTAGCCAATATATTTCTTTGACGAACATAATTGTATTGTCCTTTTCAAAACTCAACAGTATTATGATTTGAAGCATAATTTAACCGATCAAATAAATAAAACCAGAAGTATTCGGTAATGGACATATGTACATTTGTGAAGTTGAAAATGGTTAACTAAGCGCGCGCCATTGCAAGCATATTCCTAATCCTGTAAGAATATTTCATCGAACAAACAGCTAAAATAATATTAGTGAATACATGAGGAGGATATATATGTGTATAGGAATGGATAATTGAGATGATTTCACTTGTATTCTAGAAACATCATCTGTATTAATAATATCATGTCATGTTAATTAAAATATTTAACAGTATGATATAATATTTTACTTAATGCGACATAGTACCGAAATTAAAAGGACATGAATGAACAAAAACTAAAGTATAGATGAAATATTGAATCCATGATCGATTGCGTTAATCAGGATGGGCATGCAACAAGCAAAAGAAACTAAAGAATTAGACTAATTGGAAGGCCTTCCTTTGTTCATATTCATCATCTAATATGATGATGATGATAAAGAGCATAGTTGTTGGCTTAAGGTTTAGGGTTTGTTTGATAAGTTAAAACTTATTAGTTTTAATTGCTATAATATAAAAATAAAAATTTTTTTACAGTATAAAATTTTCGTATGTAATAATCTTTTGATTCTAATTGATAGTTTTAACTATATTTTTAACCGTTATATGGTCAAACGTCTAAAATAATTGAATTCATTAGAGAGATATATCCCCGACTATGAATGGATGGGACAAGGTCTTTATTTTATTTTATTTTTTTATATTCAGACATACGTAAAAGCGGCAGTGCACTATACAAGTGCGTCCAAAATTCAATACATAACGGCAGACAAAATTGATTATAGTACTTCTAACATTTGCAGTCGTACAGACTGGGCAAAAGAACATCACAAAAACAAGCAATGATTTTGAAACTTCATAAAGTTTGTTTTGTGGGTTTGAGCATCACAATTTAATTTTCTTTTTCATCTACAATTGACTGCGCTCAGTGAAGAATAAAAATCTCTTTCTTAACTCATCTTATTCTCATCAACGCGGCTAGCTCTAGTTAACTCAATAAATATCTTTCCTTATAAATTTGAATTTTGTTTCAAACATTTTATATGTCTAATTTCTGAATTAAAGCCACAATGCAAGTTCTCTTTTACAAAATTTAATTTTCCACAATGCAAGTTCTCTTTTACAAAATTTAATTTTTCTTATAACTAAAACTTTTTGTTTAAACTTAAACCTATAAACCACACACTAGCTACGGCAGAGAAAAGAAACTGGCTTTTATCTTTACTTTTTAATTCTTTTGAGCTTGAAGTACAAGTGAAGCTATAAATGAGAATACAAGTATTACATGCACAAATAATTTTTAGTTTTGATTTATGTTGTGGCTAATCAAATGTTTGGTAAAATGAACGATACAAATTAATAAATATATTTTTAAAATCGTTGTCTGTTGTTGTCGCATAGGATAAATACTAAGAAAAATGTTCTCAAATATTATAATTTTAGAGAAACAATCTTGATCAATATGTCACCAGCAACTAGTGTAATAACATACGTTAATTTGCAGGGCTCATGGTATCAATGTAAAGAGAGCAGTTATTTGAGGTATATGAATGAAATATATAACAATGATAAATAAATTTTATTTAAAAACAATGGTCAATAGAATTAAAGGAGACAGATATTGAGATAAATTGTTGAAGAATCATCCATCTATTTCAAACTTTAATACCATCTTCAATTGGACTAAATATTTAAAGAATTTCAAAATTCACCAAGTCAATTATCAAAAGTTTTAATTCAAAGACCAATATGCTAAACATATAAAATTCGTAGGATTCCATGCAAAAAGGCAGCTATTATATAGCACTAAAATTGAACACTAGATCCCTAATAATAATAAAAATAAATAAAATAAAAGAAAGAAATACAATAGTAGAAAAATGATCTTGATTTGCTTAGCTAGAACGTCACTAGATGACATCTAAATTCTTTATAGTTCTCTCACATGTATGTGCACAAAAAAATATTGCAATTGATTTCTTTTGACTTTAACTGTTTTTTTTTTTTTTTTTTTTGAGAATTATATCCGTCCTTGTTCGCAGGAATAAATTAATTGAATGAATAGAATATTTTTGCGCCCTACAAAACTGGCTTCCCACGCCATAATTAGTGGTCGCTGCCTTTCTTGTCTTTGCTCAACTTTTATTGATTTTGGTTCATGGGCTTAAATTACCTTTTTATTATATTAAGTTGGAATTGTCTACACTATGAAGTTTATAGTAGCTACAATTATAATATTTTAAACCAAAAATTGTTGAAACCATTGGGTTGACCTCTTTTTTCAAACAACTTATTATTATTGTTTTTTTTTTTATTTGAAGAGCACAGGAGAACCTTTCCTAACCTGAAAACAAACACCTTATTCAAATTAAAAGCAACCATTTGCTAGCTGTAAAAGTCAAAATATAATTGAAGACAATAGATAAATAAACTAACTTCCAATGTACAATGGGCATGATTAAAATAATGTGAACAATAATTAACAGTTTTGATGGACGAAGATCTATTTGGTCAACTTTTGCTGTCCCTTTCCTAAAGAAAATACGAGTAGATATTGCCAATCACCAACCTTTTTGGAAATTATAAGCAAGCGTTTTTTAGAAAGAAACAGCCAAGAATTATTGCAGCATTGATTATTGCACATAGTTAAAAAAAAAAAAAAAAAAAACCATACAACATCAAAAGATTCTTTTATCGACAGAACACCGTACTAGACTTTTTGTGCAGCAAAAGGAAGGCAAAACTTGGGACAACTAGATCTTCATGATCCAATAGAACTATTTTTAACATTTATACATCAGTTCCAAATATCATGAATCACACACAGAAATTATGCTCATCACTCCATTTTTTTTTTCTTTTGGCAATGTTTATCTCCGTCCATACTTAGTCAATTAATAGGACTTTATTAAAGAGCTTTCCATGTCGTTTTCATGTGGATCTTTAAGCAAAATTGAATAAATAAATAAACACTAGAAGTATTCAGCAATGGAGTTCATATTTACATTTCTAAGGTTGAAAATAGTTAGTTACCTACAAAGCGTGCACCATTGCATGCATATTCTTAATTCAGAAGTGATAATTAGATTACTTCATAGAACGAACAGCTAAAATAATTGGATACACGAGAAGGATATATATGAGGCTAGGAGTGGATGGGACATGGATTTTATTTTCTTATTTTTTTTAATAATCGGATATATATAATTTAGCATCACTATAACAACTTCCAAGTTCAACATAGCGACAAAAGAATGTCAAAAAAAAAAAAGCATCGTAGAATACAAAGGCTTTTCAACTTTGGCAAATTAAACTAGTTTGTTAATATGGAGATAAAGTCCTTGTTTTTTGTCAGTGAGCTTGGGGACAATCAATTTATAAGCTAGGTAGCATTAGTTTTTTAGTGACGATTCTATAATCTAATTTAGTCACTTTCATGTGTTGCGGGGCTATAATCTAGAAAACACTTTTGGTCCGTGCGGTCAGGTGGGTCCCACGTTCTGATTTATAAGCCAGGTAACATTCAATTACGGGTTACCTTTTTTGTGTTGCAATGACACCAAGGTTTTTTTTTCTTCTATATATAGACAACAATGGTATTTGCATTGAATTTGCAGCAAGATTTAGCTTTTTAACTCATTCAGCATAGACATATCTTTTTACTTCTCTGTTTTTTTTTTTTTTTTTTAACATGGCGGTGTTCCCAAAGATTCTCTCCTACACTGATGTAACCCAGAAGTTCACTGTCCCGAGTGATTGGCTAGGATCTTTACTTCCTAAGCTGGAGCCAAATGATGAGGCGACAATTTCTGTTCTTGACCAAACGGGTAGAGAGTACCGTTTTGTGTTGAAAGTACGGGAAATAAGAGATGATCAGCCTTATTATTTGAAGCCTGTTTTTCAGAGTCAAGAATGGCTTCAGTTTGTCCGAGCCCACGGACTGGTGACTAAGGATACCATTTACTTCTGGAAGGAGAGATTTGGGAACGATGATATTATAAGGGTCCGAGTTCGCGATCGTCCCATCGTTCTGAAGTTATTCGGCTCTAACGTTTCAGCCTAGCTACCAAGTAACTACATACAAGCTAAGTACGTCATAGTTTTTAAGGTGCTTTTACTTCTCTTTTTTTGTACTCCGAAAAGCGTGAGTGAAAGCAATGTCAAACGAGTCTTTTAAGTTCTATATTATAGTAACCCACCAGTAAGTATTTATTTTTTAGCCGTCCGTCAGTTGTTTAGAAAAAGATATTTTCTTTGTTCTGGTCTTATGTTGGTTTTCGTAGTCTTTTTGTTTGTTTGATATTGGAGGCTGTTTTGTACCTTTACTAGCTGGAACTGCTAATTATTATATGTTCTTGTTTGTCATGTACAATGGTGCGAATTTTTCTCTCTCCCTTTATATTCATGTGTCCACTATTACAAAAATCGTTTTTAAGATCTATTTGAAAACTGTTGTTAAAGAAGTTTAGCAACAGTTTTCCTATGGACGTCATAGCTAATATAATTAAAAACCAATATTTTAACAACAATCGAAAAACGTTGTTAAAAATTGTTAAAAACCCTGGTTACGAAACGTTGTCAAAGATGATTAATGAAGGTATTAGTTACGAACTTTTTTAAAATGATCAAAGACATCGATGATAAACCATTGTTAAAAACGACTAAAGACATGAACCACATAATAGGTGTAACAATACTTAAAAATAAGATCTACTTCCTCTTTTGTTAAATAGTTTAAACAATACCTTCAAGTCCTATTGCTGCCATACAAAATTCAAATGCTCAGTTATAAAAGAATATTATTAATACACAAAAATCAACAGTATTAAATTAAAAAAATTATGAACGATATTGAAGAATGAATTTATTGTACAAAAAAATATCAATCTTGGTGCATATCTAACTATTAATCTTGATACATGCTCGCGTCGCTTTCTATATGTGATAACAACACTGGCAAGAGGTACGACCAAAAAAAAAAGTTTGTTTTACAAAACGTTTTTTTATCCACCAGATGGTACTTGTGTTCATCTGGAGACCAAATGTTACTAATGTGACTCCCACAACTAGCCTAGATAACAAATAAAGACAACAAATAACAAACATTATCTACGGAGAAACAGAGACAACAATAACAAGATACAATCCCTTTTTTTCTCGTTGTCAGCAACAAGCTGCAGCGTTTTGTTTTGTTTTGTTTTTTCTTTTTTTCTTTTTTTTGTGAGTGGTCCACATGCAACTAACAAACCGTTGCTCATTTCCATGATATATAGTGCCATGTCCGATTAAAAATGACAATAATTTTCGTAGCGAGTGCCTATAATATTAATCGGTGCATATTTTAAGTATTAACTAGATGCAAAATTATATAAAGTAAGAATCTGCGTGTGTAATAAACCAATGATTTATCTTTTAGTGGTCTAAATTAAGTAGAATTAAAGTCATCACTATGGCCGGTAGACAGGCATGGTCAAAATTTGGGTCTTATTTAGAAGGGCTTAAAACAAGTTGCTTTTGCTTTTATATGTACATATATTTCCTAGATTGAATTAAGGTAGCTAGCCGTTGAGCTTAAATATTGACCGATAACAAAATCTGGAATTCAGAACCTCTTTGGTCATTTTTTTCTCCCTAATATTGAGCCTATTTAAGCTACTTCTCAAGAATTTTCTTAGTCAAATAACAAGTTTTCATTGGTTATCCTGCTAAGTTAAAAAAAAAGAAAGATATATTTTATCGATCTATTTTTCAATATTAACTGATGTCCTCTTCAGGAATTAGTATATTCTAAGAGGTTCATTTCTTCATTCTATATAGCATGTTTGGCAAGAGGTGGTCTTAACCGTTATCTCAGTTATGAACAATATAAACCTCTTACATGCTACAATGAAAAGAAAAAAATTGCTACAATATAAAGCTCTCATATACTATAATAAAAACAGTTCTAACCAATACTCTTTGCATGTAACATCTTGAAGGAGTTAATTTTTAAGGAGTGACGTCCTTTTAGTTTCTATTTCATGCTAAATTAAGTGTCTTTTTTTGTTATTTTATTAGTAGGCCATGACCGGATGTTTTGGTTTGTCATATTATACATTCAATTATTTTATTAATAAACACAAATTTCAGATTTTGCATTTAGTCTTTAATCAAAAATCTTATTTTTTTTTAGAGATTTAGTCAACCATCTTTCACTTTCAAAATGTATGTTTAGTTTGTCGAGCATTGAGATCGATGCATAATATTCTTCTATGACGTGTGTATGTATGAGAACAATAAACCTAATATAAATACACCTAGATGTAATATAAATAAATTTGTTGGCTTTGCTGGACAAAAGAGAATATCTTGCAAGAAAAAAGTACACTATCAAAAGATGAAAAAAGTTTAATCCTTGATAAATACTAACCACTTAGGATATGTTTGGCACACTGTATTGTATTATATTATATTGTATTGCATTGTATTATATTATATTAGTGTTATACAATAATTGATTGGTTTTGTACCGTATTAATATATTGTATTACACTATACAATATTTGTATATCATTGTATTGTATTGCATTAGTATTTAATATAGTAAATTTGGGTCATGGATTGGGAGTAGAAATTCAAGTTCAAGATCGGGGTCGGGATTCGAGATCAGAGTCAAGGTCGAGATTCGAGACCAAGGTTGAGGTCAGGATTTGGGTCGAATTCAAGGACGGGATTCGAGACCATGGTCAGGACCGAGATTTGAAATCAGGGTAAAAGATAGGAATAGGATTTGAGACTAGGGTCGAGGTCGAGATTTGAGACCAAGGTTAGGTTGAGGATTCGAAGTTGGGGTCTGGGACAGGATTTGGGATCAGGGTCAAGATTCAAGGTTGGGGTTAAGACTCGAGACTAGTGTCATGGTCGGGATTGGTGATTTGGGACCAAGGTTGAGGTCGGGATTCCGAACCAGGGTCAGGGTCAAGATTCGAGGCAGATGTAGGGATCGGGATTTGAGACTAGTATCGGGGTTGAGACCAATGTCAAGGTCAGGACTAGTGTCCGGGTCGAGATTTGGGTTGGGGTTAGGGACAAGATTTGGAACCAGGGTCGGGATTCAAAATCAAGGATTCAAGACCGGTATTAGGGTGAGGCCAAAATTTGGGACCAAGCTCGAGATTGGGATTTGGGACCATTGTTAGGGTCGAGATTGGGGGTTGTGGTTGGGATTGAGATCAGGACTAGGGTCAAGATTGGGATTTAAGGTCACAATTTGGGACTAGAGTCGGGGTCGGGGTCAGGATTTTGGACTAGGTCTAGGTCAAGGTTAGGATTCAGGGAACCTGATCTCTACCCTGACCTTGGACCTGAATCTTTATCCTGACCTCGACCCTGGTCTAAAATCTTGACCCTTACCCCATCCTCGAATCTTGACATTGGTCCCAAATCCTCTTGACTCCAATTCCAAACCCAACCCTGGCCCCGACCCTGAATCCTAATCCCGACCCCAACCACGACCCTGGTCCCAAATCCCAACCTGTAATCTTGACACCTACCTTGAATCCCAACCGTAACTTTAGTTTTGAATTTCGACTTTGATCCTGACCCTGGTCCCAAATCTAGGCCTAAATCTTGACCTTAATCCTGGATTTCGACCCTGACCCAAACCCTGGTCCCCAATCACAACCCCAAATCCCAACCCTTGACCCTGATCTTGAATCGTGACATAGAATCCCAACCTCGACCCTTGAATTTCAATGCCAACCCTAGCCTCAAATCTTAACCCTAACCCTAGTCTCGAATCTCAACCCAAAATCCTAACACCGATCCTGAATCCCAATCACAACACCAGTCTCAAATTTTGACTTTGACCTCGACCCCGACCTTGCCTTGAATCTTGACCCTAAACCTGAGTCCCGACCTCGATCTTGAATCCTGACTTCGACCCCTATCTTGATCCTAAATCTCGACCCTGGTCCCTAATCTCGACCCTAAACCTAAATCCTGACCTAGAATCTAGACCCCGACCCTAACCCCAACACAGGTCCTAAATCTCGACCACGACTCGAGTCCCAATCCCGACCCCAACCCCGACCCTGAATCTCGACCTTGACTGTGACACCAATCCCAAATCTTGACTCAGACTCCTGTCCTAAATCTCGATCCCGACCTCGACCCCTATCTCGAATCCCAACCCGACCCCTAATCCTATCCCCGAATCCTAACCCTAACCTCGATCGCAAATCTTGACCCCGACCATAGTCCTAAATCTCAATCTTAACCTTAGTCACCTCGGTCTTGAATCCTGACATCAACCCCGAATCTAGACCGTGAGCCTAATATCGAATCCCAACTTTGACCCGAGTGTAATATGTTTTTGGGGACATTTTTATCAATAAAGAATTTACTTATAATTAATATACCAAATTGTTGTCCTCTTTATGTTCATATTTATTGGATGTATGATAAGCAAATATAAGTCTAAGATTTTTGGTCTAAACCTTTAGAATCAGGTATATGATGGATAGATTATGCAAAAGACATGATTCTAAAGGTAACGGTCTAAATAATAAGATCTGCAATTGAGGGAATAAAGTTGGGCACTTTGTTCATGCTATGATTGTTATGTTGTCAATATCCTTAATGGGAGATTGTTTGTCTTAACCATCAGAGTTGGACTTCATGAATAGAAACATTGGTACATTGTCGTAGGAGATGATGGATTGGATCGGGACATAAAGTAGAACTGATTTGGATTAATAATTCTGTCTAGGCAAATCAATTCACTTTGGACAATCATATATGTTGTATCTCAATCCTAAAATGATAATGGGCCCATTGTCTTAACTTATGTCTTTTGATGTACTAAAGGGTGACATCTATATTTCATGATGGTATGTAAACCGGTACGTTGGAGATATGATTTTTGATAGCGTAGAACTGTTATTCATAGATACGGAATCCATAGCTCCTCTTTAGGAGTCGATGATATCCTCTTATATGTGTTGTCTTGGAATTGAAAAACTAGAGCACTCAACCATTTGGATACATAGGTGTAACCGAATAGTATACCGTCTTTGGATGGTAAGTTTTCTGATAGTGAGATAATGGAAAGTAAGAAAAAAATAATCGAGAAGGTAAGACAAAATTTATCCTTAAGCCGATTATGAATATCCTATAGGGATATGATACGTTATGATATGTCGTGGATACTTAGCTAACTTGGGCTTTGTAATTTTATATGATTTGAGAGTGCAGCTCTAAGCTTTTAGTAGAGTAACATTAGAGTTATTAATTATAAAATGTGTATCTAGGATATTATATTTTATAATTATTGGAGCTTGAAATATATAGGTCAATTAGGTCCCCTTTGCTAGCTCATAATAAATCCTGTAATGATGCGGCATGCTTTTCCAATAAATTGATGACTTATGTTAAATTATTAGATTGGCCAAAATTCGATAGGATCAGATAATTCATGTCGTTTATCAATTGAATTAATTTTGTAAATTAATTCAAGATAAACTTGTTGAATTATCCACAATATTTATTTTCCTAGAGATTATCTCGATATGGTTGTTTTAATCAAATAACTTTTTTATTGGGTTATTTGAATTAAAATTGAGGCTTTATCCAAAGAATCTTGGGTAGGAAATAAAAGATTCACAGGGATCATTTATCGTAAGTTTGGCAGGCCGATCAGTTACTTCGACCTGCCGATAAAGCAAGTTCAGCAGGCCGATCCGTTAGTTCGGCCTACCGATCTAATGATAATTTGATCATGTGTTTTAGACATGATTTTATCAGATATAGATCCTGATTTGAATTTTTGAAGCCTTATCTGATAATAACCAACCTTGGGGATGACCTCTATAAATATGGAGTGAGTTTTTTGAGTTAAGTAGATCAATTGAGAAATCAAGATGGAGAACTCTACTCTGTGGGTCTCTGAAACTCACTGAAAACCTATTGTTCACAAATCACAAACGTTAGTTCTAGGTTTTCTCAATTGGTTAGAAGGAGAGTCACTGGAGGAGATCTGTATGAGGTGTTCCCACAAACATACCGATCGTGGATAAAGAATAGCAAAGAAGACTAGTTAATTGAGGCTCTTTTAGAACGTTCTTCTCATCACAAATTGTAGGAACTCTTCCACGTTCAAAAGTTTGTAAGATCTGGTTAATTTATACATATAGTGTGTCAAACATGTGTTTTAGGAAAATACTCTGATTCAAATTTTAAATTTTCTACTACATATCATTTTTCCAACAATTGGTATCAGAGACCAGGTTTTTTTATGTAAATTTACGAATTTGTGATCATGATATATATATAAATTATGTGATCTTGATCTATCCCATGCTTGAATTTAATTTTTCAGTTAGTTGACACTCTAGGGTTTCTATATATTTATATATGTTGTCATGGATTATATAGTGGATGTTTATTAATTAATTATGGTTGATTAAATTATTGTTTAATTATTAATTAATTAATTAATTAATGTCGATTATGGTTCTTTAGAGGTTTGAATGTGTATCTAGGTTTTTTATCTAATTAGAAGGCGGTCTATCATCATCGCCTAGGAATTATTACTTAATTTAAAATTTGTAAGAATTTTGTAATTAACTGATCATTCGAAGTGAAGACGAATATAGAAGATGGAGATAACCGCAATTCCAAAGGTATTTCCTAAGTCTCTAAATTTTTTATGTTTTTGAATTCTTGAAAATAAGATTGAAAAAACTATCTAAATTTTTTATGTTTTTGAATTCTTGAAAATAAGATTGAAAAACTATGTAAAAACTATTTTCTAAAAAAACATGATTTCCACTCGGTCGGCAGGCCGAGCCCTCAGGATCGACTGGCCGATGGTTGCAGACTGGCCAGCTGAACCTCCAGTTCTGCAGGCTATTTGCAAGGCAAGATTCTACTAGCTTTGGTGGCAGGCCAAACTGCCAAGTTCAGCAAGCCGATGGCTGATGACCGGCAAGTCGATCTCACAGATTGGAAAGCCGGCAAAGAGTTGTTATTTTCAAAAAATGTGCGTTTTTCAATGCAGTTTTGATTTTATTTTTGAGACAATTCTAAGAAACATGAAATTTTGTGATGATCGGAAATAATGAAGTATTTGATCTATTTGGGATTGTGAACTAGAAGATGAATGCCACATGAAGATGGATACAACTTGAAGATTCAAGGATGAAGAATCAAAAATATGTTTCGATTGATCTCTTATAATCTCTACTTTTTTTTTCTCTAGGGTGGAACCATAATATTATAGCTATTTATTATTATTTTGCTTGTGGCTTTGTATGATTACTTTGCTTGTCAGCATTATAATATGATTTTTCATGTATGTTAATAACATGTTATGTAGAATAGGGAGTGCTGCTCATTAAGAATTGTTCATGAATTTTTTTTAAAAAATAAAACCTTGACTTTAAAAGATTAAGTGAGAGAAGGTTTTCGAAGAAAGGACCTACGGCCTCTATTGTTGGTCCATAGGTTACACACGGTGGTTCCGACCCTTAGGAAGGGACTTCATCATGTACCAAGTTAGATCTCTGAGAGGATAAGGTATTTCAGCATGATTTATCATTCCACAGCCCTAGGTGGTGATTATAAATTATGGATAAAATATTGAAACGATAGTTATACACTCATGTTAATTTTAATATTAACCTCCCTTAGGAGCTCTGTTAATAAAATTGATGGCTAAAGAAATGCTTATTAATATATACTGGATCATATGGGTCCCAGATGGCATATATTAATCAAGAGGAGATCCATGTTCCTAATTGAATTTAGCAAGTCTCCCCTAGGTGGCTTGTTGAATTCTGAGTTAGGAATTATCATTAAAAGGTTGTGATATTTTTAAGGTTTTGACACATAAACACACTTGTATGTTTACTTGATTGTGTTATCTTACTAAATTTTTATGGAATGTTTGTTTATGTTTTGTATATGATTCTTTATTGTTGATGTCTAAAACGCTATATCATCAATACTTAACAAAAACCAATTAACCAGTGAGAATTTTAATAATTAGAAATGGAACCTAAATATCATCTTATCCTTTGAGGAACTGAAATTTATGCTAACAACTCTATGCCCTCTGAGCCTACAGGAGATTCTAATAATGAGAAAATCAAAGCTTTTGATCGCTAGAAAGATGCTAACAATCAAGCCTGTTGTTATGTTATAGCCAGCATGAATGACATGCTAAAGGCTCAACATGAAAATTGTGAGACTACAAAGCAGATATTGGATAATCTTGAAGATATGTTTAGAGGCTAGGGCCAATCAAAATGGCAAGGGGCTCTTCGAAAACTTCTAAACTGCAAACAAAGACCGGGGACTCTTGTGAAGGAGCATATGATGTTGGTCATGGGTTACCTCGCTGAGGCTCAAACCAATGGAGTTGACATAGATGCTGAAACACAGATGACTATGGTTTTTGAAACTCTATATGAGGAGTTATCCCTTTTAGAGCTACATATAATTTAAGCAATAGGCAGGATATGACCTTGATTGAGTTGATAAGTAGTTACAGAAGTTTGAAAATCTGATCAGGGAAACTTTTGTTGGTGGTGTGGCCAACTTGGCAACTGCCTCTGGTTCCAATCCTAATTTTGAGAATGGAAAGAAGCAACAGGATAAGAACGGGAAGTCTTTTATTCCTACAAACGGCAAGAACAAGAAGAAGAAAAAGAAAGACCTGAAAAAGCTTAAGTGCTTTTTTTATGGGAAAGTCGGGCACATCAAGTAGAATTGCAAGGACTTCCTTTCTCGAGGAGATAAGTGGGATCTTCTAGTTATTGAAACTTGTTTGGTTGAGGAATCTAGTGACACTTAGGTCATAGATTCCAAGGCAACTAATCATGTTTGTGTTTCTCTATAGGGGTTCAAAGAAACGAGAAGTCTACTGCATGAAGACTTCAGGCTTCGGATGGGTGATGGATTCTTGGTGTTGGCTGAAGCAGTGGGAGACGTCCATCTTCATTTTGATAATTATAGGAGTTTAGTTTTGCGAGATTGTTTTTATGTTCCTAAACTTAAAAGGAATTTAATTTCTATAGCTTGTTTATTTAAAGACTCTTATGTAGTTTCTTTTAATAATAAAATGGTGATTCGTAAAAACAAATCTTTTATCTATGATGGATGGATGCAAAATTATCTATATTTTATCAAACCTAAGATGGACTTACTACTTAACATTGAGGTTAATGATAATAACTCTAAAAGGCTTAAAACTTCTCACTCTAATAAGACTTATCTTTGACATTTGCGACTAGGTCATATTAACCTAAATAGGATTCAAAGGTTGGTCAGGGATGGACTGTTAAGTCACTTAAAGGTGGAATCTATACCACAATGTGAATCTTGTTTGGAGGGTAAAATGACCAAAAGACCATTTAGGTCTAAGGGCAATAGGGCCAAAGGAGTTCTAGAACTTGTGCATAGTGATGTTTGCGATCCCATGAACATCAGGGCCCGAGGAGGGTATGAGTATTTTGTCACTTTTATTAAGGATTACTCAAGGTATAGGTATGTCTACCTAATGCATCACAAAAGCGAAACTTATGACAAGTTCAGGGAGTTTTGGGCTAAAGTGGAAAAGAAATTAGGTAAACCCATAAACACACTTCGATCTGATCGTGGTAGTGAATACCTCTCAGATGAGTTCTTGGAACACTTATTAGAGAATGAGATTTTATCTCATTTGACTGTGTCGGGCACTCTACAGCAGAATGGCATGGCTGAGAGAAGAAATGGGACTTTGTTAAACATGGTCAGGTCCATGATGAGTTATTTATCATTGCCTTTATCCTTTTGGGGATATGCGCTACAAATTGCATGTTATGTTTTGAACAATGTTCCTTCAAAATTGGTTCCCAAAACTCCTCACTTGTTGTGGACGGGGAAGAAGACATCCTTAAACCATATTCGCATATGGGCATGTCCAGCTCATGTCTTGTATAAGGAAACAAATAAGTTGGAAGCATGTTTGAAAGTTTGTGTGTTTGTAGGATATCCAAAAGGGACTAAAGGGGGTTATTTCTATAACTCAAAGAAAAATAAAGTCGTGGTTTCTACAAATGCAACTTTTTTTTAGCAAAGTTACATGGACAACTTCAAGCCTCAAAGTAAAATGGTACTTGAGGAATTGGTGAGTAATTAGATCACTTTGGGGGCTCCAAATGAAACTATTTCAATCAATGTAGAAAAACCAACAAAACAACAACCTAAGGGGCTTTGGTGTAGTGGGAGGATCGGGCGTCAACCTCGAGAGGTATATGTTCAATGGTGAAGCCTTTTTGGCTGAACCGGTTGAACATGACAGAAATCGTTACACTTACGAGGAGGCTATGGAGGATGTTGCATCAAAACTCTAGACAGAAGCCATGAACACTAAGATAAAGTCTATGGAGACCAATCAGGTCTGGGAACTTGTGGATCTTCCCGAAGGGGTAAAACCCATAGGCTGTAAGTGGATCTATAAAAGAAAGAAAGGAGCATATGGAAAAGTCAAAACCTATAAGGCTAGACTAGTAGCTAAGGGATACACACAAAAAGAAGGAATCAATTACGAGGAAACCTTTTCACCTGTAGGCATGCTTATGTCCATCCGCATTCTTTTGTCTATAGCTGTTGCTTTCAACTACGAGATTTGGTAGATGGATGTCGAGACAAATTTTCTAAATGGCTATTTTGATGAGCCCATTTATATGGTACAGCTAGACGGGTTCAAGGCTCAAGGTCAATAGGGTAAGGTATGTTATCTGCTATAGTCAATTTATGGACTTAAGCAGGCTTCTCGTTCTTGGAACATAAGATTTGATCAAGTGATCAAGACTTATGGGTTCAAATAAAATGTGGACAAACCATGTATTTACAAACACATTAAGGATGGTAAGGTGGTTTTTTACTGCTCTATGTAGATGACATTCTACTAATTGGCAACGACGTTGGGGCGTTGTCATCAATCAAATTATGGTTTGCCAAATAGTTTGACATGAAAGACTTGGGTGAAGCTAATTATGTTCTCGGTATCTAGATCTTTTGGGATAGGAAGAATAGAATAATAGCTTTGTGCCAAGCTAGCTACATAGATAAAATTCTCAAGAGGTTTGCAATGTAGGATTCCAAGAAAGGCGGGCGACCATCTAGGTCTAGAATTACAAGAAAGAGAATACATGAAGAAGGTGCCTTATGCTTTGACAGTGGGTAGTCTCATGTATGCCATGCTTTGCACACGACTAGATATTAGTTATGAGGTAGGGATAGTAAGTTGATTTCAGTCAGATCTGGGACCGAACCTCTAGGTTGCGATCAAGCATATTTTCAAGTACATGAGGAGGACTCGAGGGTATATGCTTGTATATTTGGGTGAGGATTTTATACCTATAGGATATACTAATTCGGATTTTCAATCCTGTTCAAATTCAAGGAGATCAGCTTCTAGTTTTGTGTTTACTCTGAGCAGTGGTGTCATTGTTTGGAGAAGTATTAAGCAAGATTGCACTTCAGATTCAACGATGGAGGCTGAGTATGTGGCAGCTAGTGATGCTTCGAAAGAAGTAGTGTGGCTCCGCAAGTTCTTTGGAGATCTTGAGGTAGTTCCTGGCATGGATAAGGCGGTATCGCTATATTGTGATAACACTATAGTGATAGGTAATGCTAAGGAACCAAGATTTTACAAAAGGAGTAAGCATATTGATTGAAAGTATCATGTGGTAAAGGACTTCGTTGAAGGCGGGTATGTTGCTGTATGCAAAATCACATCTAAGGATAATTTAGCTAATCCATTCACGAAGACACTAACTGCAAGAGTTTTCGAGAGGCATGTGGAAGCTATGGGGATGTGGGATATGCCATATTTACTCACTTAGTGCAAGTACAAGATTGTTAGACATGTATGCCCTAAGGAGTAAAAATGTAATATATTTTTGGGGACATTTTTTATCAATAAAGAATTTATTTATTATTAATATACCAAATTGTTGTCCTCTTTACATCATATTTGTTGGATGTATGATAAGCAAACAAAAATTTGAGACTATCGGTTTAAACCTTAGAATCAGGCATATGATGGACAGATTATGTAGAAAACATGATTCTAAAAGTGATGGTCCTAAATCATAAGATCCGCAATCGAGGGAATAAAGTTGGGTACTTTGTTTATGCTAAGATTGTGATGTTGCCTATATCCCTAACAGGAGATGGTTTGTCTTGACCATCGGAGTTGGGCTCTGTGAATAGAAACATTGGTACATTGTCATAGGTGATGACGTATTGGATCGGGACATAAAGTAGAATTGATTTGGATTAATAATTCTGTTTGGCAAATCAATTCACTTTAGACAATCATATGTGTTGCATCTTAATCCTGAAATGAATAATGGGTCTGTTGTCTTGACTTATGTCTTTTGATGTACCAAAGGGTGACATCCATATTTCATGACGATACGCATACCGGTACGTTGGAGACATGACTCTTGATAGCGTAGACATGTTATTTATAGATATAGAATCCATAGCTCCCTTTTAGGAGTCGATGATATCTTCTTATATGCGTTATCCTATAATTGAAAAACTAGAGCGCTCAACCATTTGGATACATAAGTGTAACCGAATGGTATACTGTCTTTGGATGGTAAGATTTTCAATGGTGAGATAATGGAACGTAAGAGAAAAATAATCGAGAAGGTAAGACATAATTTATCTTTAAGCTGATTATAGATATCCTATGGGGATACGATACATTATGATATGTCATGGACACTTAGCTAACTTGGGCTTTGTAATTTATATGGTTCAGAGTGTAGCTTTAAGCTTTAGTGGAGTAGCTTTAGAGTTGATAATTATAAAATGTGTATCTAGGATCTTATATTTTATAATTATTAGAGCTTGAACTATATAGGTCCATCAGGTCCCCTTTGCTAGCTCATAATAAATCATGTAATGATATGACGTGCTTTTCCAATCAATTGGTGACTTATGTTAAATTATTAGATTGCTTGAAATTTGATAGGATCAAATAATTCATGTCTATTTATCAGTTGAATTAATTTTATAAATTAATTCAAGATAAATTAGTTGAATTATCTAGAATGTTTATTCCTAGAGATTATCTATATATGGTTGTTTTAATCAGATAACTTCTCTATTGGGTTATTTGAATTAAAACTGAGGCTTTATCCAAAGAATCTCAGGTTGAAAATAAAAGATTTGCAGGGATCATTTATCATAAGTTTGGTAGGCCTATCAGTTAGTTCGGCTTGTCGATGAAGTAAGTTCGGCAGGCCGATCCATTAGTTTGGCCTGCCGATCTAACGATAATTTGATCACGCATTTTAGATATGATTTTATCAGATATAGATCCTGATTTGAATTTTTGAGGCCTTATTTGATAATAACGAACCTTGTGGACGACCTCTATAAATAGGAAGTGAGTTTTTTGAGTTAAGTAGATTAATTGGAAATTAAGACGTGAGTACTCTAGTCTATGGGTCTTTGAAACTCCCTGAAGAGCCATTGTTCACAAATTATGAACGTTAGTTCTGGGTTTTCTCAATTGGTTGAAAGGAGAGTCACCGAGGAAGAGTTGTACAAGGTGTGCCCACACACATACCCATCGTGGATAGAGAATAGCAAAGAAGACCAGTTAGTTGAGGCTCTTCTGGAATGTTCTTCTCATCACAGATTGCATGAGCTCTTTGGCATTCAAAGGTTAGTAAGATCGGGTTAATTTATGCATATAGCGTGTCAAACTTATGTTTTGGGAAAATACTCTGATTAAAATTTTAAAATTTCCTCTGCGCATCGTTTTTCCAACATCTAGACCCTAGTCTGAATCCCGACCCCTACTCTGGTCCCAAATCTTGTTAACGAGTCCCGACCCTAACCCCGTCCCCAAATCCCGACCACTACCTCAGTTTCGAATCCTGACCCCTAGACCTTTGTCTTGAATCTCATCCTAAAACTTCAACTTCTATGTCAATTTTTAATATATTTTAAATATTTGATTGGTTTATTAATGCAGACTTTTGGTTTAAATTATACAATATGGTCTAATATGGAGGTTTTTGGTCATAATTGATATCACGACCTATATTATAATTTTTTATTTCATATTAAATAATACAATACATGGATGT